>CAOGCB010279019.1:0-12264 GCA_948266635.1 Cnidoscolus chayamansa
GAAGTTATCAATAGCTTTCTAGGAGAATTACAAGGACTGATAATGCAAAAAAAATTGTTCAATCCATTATAGATGACTAGTTGAGCCTTCTTCACCAATGTCTTAACTTTATAGTGAAGTATCTGCAAAACTGTGATGGATGGGCATGGATGGGAATATTATTCAAGAACCAATTTTCGTTATTCTCTTGACCAATAGAAATCTTTTTTGAACATCCAAATTGTGAGCAAAGCCTCGATTTGAGTTTCCTTGCTTCTTTGCGACATGACTATCTAAAACATAATATTTGATCAAAAAAAGTTCAATGTGGATTACCATGTTGAGTTCTCATTACAAAATCCAATTATGAAGAAGGTTTATAAGAAATAGAGTTCTCTAAGAAATTAGAAGATTTTGGTATTGAACTTAGAAGATTATTGTTTTTTTCAAAACCTTGTACACATACAAATCATTTCTACAACTCCCAAAGTCCTGCCCTGTGTAGAGGCACAACACACATTTTTTTCACTTTTATTTTGATACAAGACCCTCTATCATTAGAGTTGTAAATGAATCAAATTATTCGTGAACTATTCGAAATTCAGCTCGATTTGATTCGATTTATTTTTTAAATGACTCAAATTCGAACTCAGTTTTAAAACTCATTGAGCGAATTGCGAGCAATAATAGTGATCAACGACTGGCATATACATATATATTGAATACTTATCAATTAATATAAAATACCTATTCATAGATATTGATCCACTATAAATATCTATCTAATCCAATTCCTTTTACTATCGAGTGTTCTACGAGTTAAAATTATAAATTTTTAGTTGATTATATAATTAAATTTATAAATTTATAAAAGATTTATAATTATATAATTCTTGAAATACTTGTTTATGTTAAACTAGCTAACTTAACGTAGGACAAAAAAAATTCAATTAAATCTAAACGTATAAATAAATCAAAATTATTTTCTTTGAAGAAAATCTGAACGAATGTAATACTATAAGCAACCTTAATAAAATATTAATTTATATGTTACTTCAAACACATTTTTCATACCTTTTAAAATTTATTATTTTATTTTTTTATGCTATTTCATTTTATATATTTTAATAACTAATTATAGCATATTATTTTTTAATAAAAATATAACCCAGTTAAAGATATTTTCTTTTTAGAAATTATATATTCTTATTGATAACATTAAGTAAACTAAAATGAAAATTATTTAGTTTATGTATCTAGAATTGATATTAGAAATATGATAATGATTAGAGCCGGTAATTTTTGATACTACCCATTTGCACGACACATATTTAACCAGATTTGGATTTATATTAAATGGATTTGGGTCATAAATAAAGTCAACTCGTTTATGACACAATAAAAATACAGATCTAAACAAGTTGACTTACTTAACTCGATTAGACACGCAATGGTCTGTTTATTTAAATAAATTAATAATTAATATATTTTATATTAATTCATTTAAATATATTATAGATGTTATTATCTATTTATTTAAATTAAATTTATTAAATAATTAAATTTTATTTAAAATAATAATATTTTAATTTTAAACATCCATTTGTAAAGTATAAAATCATCTCATCCATTTTATTTTATATAAATATATGTAAATTTAGTTAATTTATATATATTTAGATTTAAATAATAGTTATATAGATATTAATAGTATAATTAAATAATATTATTTAATTTTAATTTATTTTAAAATTTTAAATAAATTATATTATGATTTATTTAAATTAATTAAATATGTAGTGACGTATTACATGATATAATAGTAATTTAATTATTTAAACGGATTATACGGAACAACCCTTTTAACCTGTTTAATAAACATGTCTGGGTTAGGGTTGAACATCTTGACACGATTAATTAAATGGGTCGGATTTGGATTAGTTATTTTATTTTTCTAGGTGTATATTGACATGACACGTTTATGACCCGCTAACACGAATTATCAACTCTAAATTAACGATGAAGCATGAAAATTAATATTTATAAATGTAAGAATTAAACAAAAAAAATTAATTAATGACATAAGGATGACATAGATTGCCGCGGGAACCAGCTCACCATACGTGAATTAATGGGATCCAGAGATATTATATGGAGAGAGGGTAAGATTGAGTCGAGGCTAAGTAACTATGGCCAATCCCCACCTTGCAAATCAAAATTAATGTTTGATGGGGAAAACACATAATAAAGGAAAATAACAATAAACTAGAAAATTATGTATAATACTTTTTAATTTATATATATACGCTTTATTCACAATAAAATTAATATGATACATTTCCCTTGCTTTTTTATTTTTAATTTACAAAAATGTTAGAGATGTGCTCCATTATTTATTTTCCATTGTTACTAAAAAAAGGATATAATTGATGGAAATTTTCATAATGTTAATAGAAAATTTATAGCTGAAACTTTCTATGATAGACAAGTTTCTATCACTTAAACTCTCGCTAAAATTTATAATAAATTTTGAAATTTATCGCTAACATTAGTGATGTACTTAGCGACAATTAATATTTATTGCTAATCTTAGACATGATAATGCCGTTGATAATTCTATTATAAAAATGTCAAATGATCATTTACAAAATTTATAGTTGTGTCCATCACAAACTTTAGAGATAGATTTTTTGTTATATCGTAAAATTCATTGCTAAATTTATAATAAATTCAACAGCGTGTCATACAAAATTTTACATTTTATATAAATTAACTTAATCTATATAAATATCTTAATATATAATAAAATTAAAATAACGTTATTCACATGCTTTAAAAATTAAATAGATAATACATCATTTTGGATATCTAAATTCGTTAGTGAAGTTTCCATATAAAATATTAAATATAAAATTAGCGCAAAATCAAAAGTATGTAAATAAATAATGATTTGGACACTCCAATGGAGAAATGGGGACTAAAATTGGTTGGCCAAGTTTCCTTTTACATCCCCACTATGGTTTGAATCTCCTTTCTTATTTCATCAAGTAATTATACTCTTATTTTGACTTGAGTTTCTTATATCATTTGTTGTGCTTACCTAATGGCACTATAGTTTGAGAAGTTTGTCCAAGATGAACTAAAGAGTATGAACCAAAGGTAGAAGAACTTATTAGTAATATATGCCTGCCTAAAGTGAGTTTGGAGAGATAAGGGTGGTTGGAGTGATAAGGTTAGTGGAGAGATAAGGTGACTCATAACAAGTTAAGTATATGTGTTTAGTAATTAGAAATTTGAAGTGTAGCTTAATTCTAGTATTTATTGATAATTCAGTTCTATTCTAGATATGTTTCTATTCTATATAAGTTCTATTTTAGATAGGTTTCTATTCTATATAGAAGTTCCATTGTATTTAAATTTTGTGATAACTATAGGTTAAGTCTACTATATATTGTAAAGTTTGGAATTAAATTCAATAAGAAAAGTCTACCTATCTTAGAAAAGAATAAAAAAATATTTTCTATTCTTTCTTCTTATTTTCTTTTCTTCTTTATGGTATCAGAGCAGTGCGAGTTCCTGGCTTTTCTTCCAAATCATAAATCAGCGTCATAACGATTAAAACATTGTTTTACAGCAGAACAAATTGAGAATCGTTTCTGCCTCTCAAATCAACATTCACCTTTCCTTTCTTCTCTGTTGTTTCTCTTCGTACCCTTCCTTTCTTCTTTGAAATCATTATCATCATGACCAATTCAATCTCAATGAATGTTGGAAATTTTGTTACCCTCAAGGTAACTCAAAGCAACTATTCGTTGTGGAGAGAACAAGTTTTAGGATTGGCAAAAAGCCAAGACCTAATTAATCACCTCACAAATGAACAACCCTTCCCACCAAAATTTGCTACTCCAAACCCTAACAATTCTAAACCTTCAAAATTGACTGATGAAGTCATTGCCTGGAAAAAATCTGACAGGACACTTCGAGGATAGATAATTGGAACTCTTTCCGAGGAGAGTCTAGGACTTGTCATTGGTCTAGAGAACTCACGAGCAGTTTGGGAAGCTCTTAAGGAATCATATGCACAGGATTCACAAGAACGTGAATTCACTCTTCGACAATAGTTGTCCTATCTATAGAAGAGTGGAAAAACAACAATTGCAGGATATGTGAGGAAGTTTAAAGAAATTTGTGATAGCTCAGCTACTATTGAAACCTGTGGAAGATAAGGAAAAGTTATTTTGTCTACTTACAAGACTAGGTCCTCAATTTGAGAAATTTACCACAACAATGTTAAAGCTACCAAGGCCAACATATGCAAAATTGATCTCGCAATTACATAAATTTGATCAGAGGCGGAGTTGGTTTTCAGATGATATAGAAGGTTCACTATCTCACGTTACTTTTCTAAGCCAACAAAATGGAAGTTGCTCGATGACTTCTTTAGATCATTCCTCTCAGT
Organism: Cnidoscolus chayamansa; assembly: GCA_948266635.1. Taxonomy (NCBI): domain Eukaryota; kingdom Viridiplantae; phylum Streptophyta; class Magnoliopsida; order Malpighiales; family Euphorbiaceae; genus Cnidoscolus; species Cnidoscolus chayamansa. Next base: position 4,439 of record CAOGCB010279019.1, read on the forward strand.
CGAGAATGGTTAGTACAAATCATTTTACCCAAGGAAGGTCTGCGCCTTCAAACTATTTAGGAGGAAATCAGTTTTCATCTATTGGGCATGGCTTCCAAGCACAATGCTCACAGGGTAGTAACACATCTGGACAATAGCAGCGTCGACAACCACCGCCACCTAGACAACAAAGAATGACTCCAGAAGAACGTGAACTTTATAAGAATGAGGTTTATCAGTACTATGAGAAGCAGGGGCACATAGCCAAAATATGTTGGTGGATACCGAATCAAGGACGTCAAAGCACAATGCTCACAGGGTAGTAACACATCTGGACAATAGCAGCGTCGACAACCACCGCCACCTAGACAACGAAGAATGACTCCAGAAGAACGTGAACTTTATAAGAATGAGGTTTATTAGTACTATGAGAAGCAGAGGCACATAGCCAAAATATGTTGGTGGATACCGAATCAAGGACGTCAAAATAATGATATTCTGCAAGCACTTGTAGCATTAACTCTTGATAATTCAGTTGTCGATTCGTAATGGACAGGTGATATAGGAGCTTCCAATCATATGAAAGGTAAGCCTACTTTACTAACTATTTTAAAGAATTATGATGGGACTGATTTAATTATGATTGAAGATGGTTCATCTCTTCCAATAATAGGAGTAGGAAAAAATGTTATCAAGCAGAAAAATGAATTGACTTTAGATGATGTTCTTTTAGTTCCTAATTTGAAGAAAAATTTGCATTCTGTAAGTCAATGGACATCTTAGTACCCAATTAATTATGAATTTTCTAATGTTGTATTTTGTGTAAAGGAACGAAAAACAGGGCAACCTCTGATCAGGGGGAAACAGAAGCATAACTTATATGTTTTGTCTAATATACCCAAAGCAAATTTTTCAAATTGGTTTCATGCGGGTACATTAAAAGTTTGGCATCACCATTTAGGACTTCCTTAGGCATCAACAGTCGAGTTATTAAGAAATAAAAAATTGGTTGATGTTATTGGATCTTTGAAATTAAATTTTTTATGTGATAGTTGTCAGCTAGGAAAGTTGAGTAAACTGCCATTTTCTTTATCTACATGTTCTAGTTTAGGTGCTTTTGATAAAATTCATTATGACTTGTGGGGTCCTGCTCCAATTCTATCTATTGGAAAATTTAAGTGTTATGCTTGTTTTGTAGATGACTATTCCATGTTTACATGGATTATACCCTTGAAAAATAAGTCAGATTTCTTTGATGTTTATGTTGCCTTTGAATAATATGTATTGCGTTAGTTTGATAAACGAATTAAAATTTTTCATTCTGATGGTGGTGGAGAATTCATTAATTCTCACTTGTTAACTCATTTTCGTAAGGCAAGAATTATTCATCAATTGTCGTGTCCGTATACGCTAGAGAAAATAGGTATGGTTGAAAGGCGACATCGTGTTATCCGAGAACTAGGTATGACAATATTATTTCATAGTCATGTTCTGCTTTTTTTGTGGGTTGAGGCATTTAGTACTGCAGTATATTTGCTAAATAGTTTACCATCATCTGCACTAAAGTTTGACACACCTTATTTTTTGTTACATGGTAAAAATCCAGATTACTCTTCATTACATGTCTTTGGATCAAAATGCTTTTCCTATACTTGGGATACTAAATCATATAAGTTTGATCCTAAGACTGTCTTATGTGTTTTTGTAGGATATAGTGATAGGCAAAAAGGGTATAAATGTTATCATCGGAACACGAAAAAAATCTTTCTTTCAAGACATGTGGTGTTTTGATGAAAAAACATTTCCATTCAAAAAATCAGATGTTTTATCTTCTAATTCTCATGTTGTTCAAATTTGTGATCCTTGGTTAAAATTGACTAATGGTTCTATTTTAGGTACTAAGAAACAAGGAGATTCAATTCTTGGTGCCATACCTCTGTCAAATAGTTCAGTGGATGTGACACAAGTTAGTGTTTTTCTATTGAAGACATAGAACATATGAAGTTTGTGCAGCCACATGTGTTAGCAGTACAAGCGTCGAAACAATTCCAGCTGCTATTGTGCCTGCACAGTCACTAGCGTCATAAGAGCTATTAGAAACTGCAGAACTGGTGGAGATACCTGTAGACCGTGAAGAATCAGTTGTTGCTTTATCTCCATATGCTGCGGTAGTGCAACCAGTAGAAAATACATAACAAGTTGCGGACTTTATTGCTGCCTCATCTCCAGCAATACGAATCCTAGCAAGAAATGCAAGTTCAGTGGAGGCTTCTACAGAAATAACAATGGAAGTGTCTAGTTCATTACTTAATTCTGAGACGGCAAGGTCTTTGCAATCGAGAGAGCTAACAGGTTCGAGTGCAGAACTAGCGCAAAATCAACAGCAAGTTACAACTCTTCAATTGCCAATACATGTACATAATGATAATTTGGAATTGTTGCAAGATCAACAGGAAGTTGTTGGTCATTCCATGGTAACTAGGTTTAAGGTAGGAGTTTTCAAACCTAATCCAAAATATGGTCTGGTAGTTTCCATTTCTCCCACAATACTTTGTGAGCCTAAAAATGTAAAAATAGCATTGTTACATCCGAGTTGGAAGGCAGTTATGGTTGATGAGCTAGATGCTCTGCATAAAAATGAAACTTGGTCTTTAGTACCTAGGACTTCTGATATGCATGTGATTGGGTTAAAATGGGTCTTTAAATCTAAGTTAAAACCTGATGGTACTTTAGATAGATTAAAAGCACATCTTGTGGCCAAGGGATATCATCAATTAGACGATGTAGACTATATAGAAATCTTTTCATCTGTTGTTAAACCTAGAACTATTCAGTTGTTGTTGACTTGTGTGTTAATTAAACATTGGCATATATATCAACTTGTTGTTGACTGTTGTGTTAACACCCAACATTTTTTTCATTATCAAAATTTGAATTTTCGGGACAGAATATTCGGAAACTAGGCCGAAAAAGTGAATAAGGATAAATGCGTCAAAGAAAATGTAATAAGAATTAAAAAAACTAAATGGAATTGTTAAAAGACCCCCTAAATAAATAGAAATGGCAAAATGGTGATAAAATGAAAGAGGGAGGGCAAAATGACAAGATGGCAGGGCGCCTAGGCTAGCAAACGAGCCATAGGCTCGGTGTCTAAGCCAAATACCAAGCCATCTCCCTTTAAAAGGGAGAGGGCCACGACAAGAAAAGGTCTTTATGAACCTTTTTCCTTCGCATTTATGTATAGAATGCCCAAATCTTCCCTAAAACACCAGGCTCCAATCAAAGAAGAAAAGGAAGAGAAAACAGTAAGGATCCCATTAAGAAAGGCAAAGGAAGACAAAGGTTGGGGTTAAACAAGAGTCGGCTAGAGTGAAGTAAGAACATCGGTGAGAGAAACTTGAGGAAATCGAGCTCTCCTTCACTGATTGCCTTCAAAATAGGTTAGTTAGCTTCCTTTTAACTCGTTTAAGGATAAATAGGTAGAAAATATGACATACATGAATGATTGAGGAAGAAAATGATGAAATGTGAAGGTTGGGTTTTTGAAATCGATTGTTGATGATAGTGGATTAATGCATGTTTAATGATGTTTAAATGGAATGAGATGCATCTAAATAGATTAAAGGATAGTGAAAATGTGATTGCATGTTAGATTTGATGAAGTTAGGTAAAGATGGGAAGGATTACAAAAGTAGAAGATGATGAATAGTAATATATAAAGATGAACACTGCAGATGATGAGAAATGAGGTGAAAATGTAATGTAGGTGTCTAGATGACCCTAATAATGTTAAATGATGTTTAATAAGGTGTTTCTAAGTAAAAATATGCATGAAAATGAGTCTAAATGAGCTGAAAACACTAAGAAGCAGGTTTTGGCCTTTTGGGTAAAACCCAGTTTTAGGTGACCGGCATGATTATCCTGTTACCATGAAACTAGCTTCATAACTGAGCCATATAGATGACTGAATGATGTAACTGAGATATTTAGTTAACTCAGTCAATGGAATAGCTTGGAAGGAGGGAATATGATGGTAGCCAAGAGATGCTATTAAGACATTACCCCTAACTCGGTAAAATATAGAGAATGATATGAATGAATGAACTGAGACATTAGTTGACCAGGCCAAAGAGATGACTCGGTAGCTGAAGGATGTAATCGAGATATCCATGCAGCTAAGCCGACAGAATTATGGCTCGATACTAAGAGTGCAAATTAAGGCATAACTCGGCTAAGTAAAAAAAGAATGTATGGGAAAGTATGGGAATGATTCTTAGAGTATAGAAAAAGGGTGTATGTATATGTATTATCTTTAATTAAAATTATGTCAATGTAGGACTAAACTCAAGGAATCAGAGGCAACAGTAGATTGGATTATTGTGAAGATGTAATTTTCCATGTGAGTAGATGCTAACTATTTTTAAATGTATGACACAAAATTGTTTTATGGCATATGCATGCGTCATGATGTTTAGGTTGTTTGCATTAGCACCACGAGATATGTTGCATTGCATATATGTTATGTGATATGTATGACCCGATGAATACTGGATGAACCCTAGATTTCAATAATTATGATGAATTGACGGAAAAAAAAAGTAATGTGTGGGTGACAAGTTGGCCGGAAGGAGCTACTTGACACTAGTATATGGTAAGACCAAAATGGCTGAAATGAGCTTTTTGACACTATACTTAATGTAATGTTGGTCCGAGGGTATGTTTCGACTACCCAGATCATTAGCCCAAGGGTATGCTTCGGTTGCTTGGATTTAATGTTAATGAAATCCTGAGGAGTTGTCTCGGCAACAGAGCACCGAAGTCTATGGGGACAGTTTCACTCTACTTGTAAAGTTATGTGAATTGTTTGTCTATGATGCATTAGACTAGTATGAAAATGAATGTTTTATGTATGATTTTTCTATATCTACTCATGAAGCTATTTTATAATAGCTCACACCACTTTTTATGACTATCCCCTCTCCCCTCTCCCCTCTCCCTTTATCCATTTTTCATAGGGTCAAGACGATGACTCGAAAGAAGGGTCCTGGATGAATGTGTATGTATAGAGGTTGTTGCTCTAAATGATGTAATGTAATGAAACATTTAACGAAGAACATAATTATGTATAATTCGGTATAAAAATGTATGGTCACTAGGTGATGAAGAATTTGATATTCTTATGCCATGTTAGTTATGTACTGATGCATGTTATGAGCTTTATGTAATATACATGTACGATGTATGCATGCAGGTATGAGAATTAATGAAATGGTATAATGAACGCTAAAATGATGAAATGTAATATAATAAATGAAATGAAATGAAATGAAAAGAAAAAAATTATGATGTAAAAATGACATATGATGACACGTAGGTTTGTTAGGATTTCGATTACCTTTGAGTGGTCGGAATTCTAATGTCGGTAATAGTCCGGCCAAAGTTAGACTGTTACAGATGACAACCGAAAACTTGGTTGAGTCTCAATCTCTCAATTCCCAACTTGTTCTTGATTTTAGAGTATCCTAAACAACCCTTATTCTAAGCCAAAAGGTTGATATAAGTTGACGTTTTTTATTTTGAGGTAATCCTTCCAAAGAATTTTGTACTTTGACATTAGCACTTTTATCTAAAGGTTTGCAGATTCTTTAGTCACTAACCTATGTTTAATAGAAATGCTCAATTTATTGTTTTGGAATCATGAAAACAAATTCCCTCTAAGTCTTCAATTAATTATGCTTGCTTCCAAGGAGCAAAAGCCACCTTTCTTTTGCCACTAGCATTAACCCATATGAATTGTGCAAATAATTTATCCACTTCATCACAAATAGCGCTAAGGAGATATGAGCTACACATTGTATAGACAAGAATCACCAATAACTTGAGTTGTGCTAAAGTAAATTTTCTCCTAATGATAATTTTTAGCGTCCCAGCAAAAAAGTTTACTATGAACTTTATCGATGACATATTTATAAGAGTTTTTAATAACTCTTATATGGATAAGAGGAACTCTCCAAACTTGATGTGCATTATACTTTAAGTTTATTGCTCAAAAACCTTTTGTAATGACTATTTGAAAGAGGACTCTAGTTGTGGCCTATTTCGCTTGTTATCCAAAGCTTAAGCAAAATTCCTCCAACACTTTGTTAATCATATCTACTTGACACAACATGCCTTTACAAGAATAATGAGATAATATGTCACACTCGCAAGGCCCAGGCCAGCTCCCGGTCGAGTCGTGACAGTCTCTATTGGGATCGCTCCTTCAAGACAGGATTTGTTTATTTGGCCCAATGAACTTCCCTCCCACCAGGTCACCTCCTCCACGACTCGAACCCGCGGAAGAATCGGTACTCACACTCGCAACGCTAAGGCTAAGGTCTTGGGTTCGAGTCGTGGGGGAGGTGACCTAGTGGGAGGAAAGTCCATTGGGCCAAATAAACAAATCCTGCCTTGAGGGAGCGATCCCAATAGAGGTTGTCATGACTCGACCGGAAGCTGGCTTGGGCCTTGCGAGTGTGACATAATCAACGAAGGATAAATGAGTTTAAATTGATCCCTATCTACTCAAATAAATCGGTTTCCACACTCCTTAACCCATGAATACTTTTATACCATGTGAAATAAGAAGATAGGGGGACCCATTATTTAAAGCCTCTCTAGAAGGAGAAGGGCTTAATCAGATCATTATTTCAAAGAATCTGCATTAAACGAGAAGTAATACATTGTATAATAAGATGATAATATTATTAGGTAATCCAACATCTAGCAAATTCTCATATAAGAAGTCCGACATAATTATCTCATAAGCTTTTTCAAAATATACTTTTAATGCTAGGAAAACTTTCTTACTTCTATTGATATGCATATAATTCATGACCTCTTTTGTAGTTACAATGTTATCAACATTTTCTTACCAAGAATAAAGCTTGTTTATTTATAATCTTAGGAACTATATGGTTCATCCTATTAGTTATAAAACTAATCAATTTGTAAATTATCGAGCAAGGAAAAATAGATTTAAAATTAATAAAATAAGTCAAACATGCATCTTAGGGATGAGAGCAATTAATTTCTATTAAAAGCACTATCTATAGGGTGACATCATCAAATTTTGTTAATTTCATAAAAAACATGGTTACTTATAGTACTTTTATAGTTCCCTCTATACAGAACTATAGAAATTTGAGCATAGTGTACTACTGGACTATTTAATATTATTATTTATCTTATTATACATAATTATTCGTGTATATAATATTTATTTTTTCTAAATATCTGATTTTATAATTTTAAACTAAAAATCAGTAAGAGTTCCCTTATTTAAGATCCCTTGAGCCTGTATGTATAAATATGTTTCATTATTATGTAATTGTGTTATCATACAAATATATCACCCTATATATTATGTTTATATAAATTTAATTGACAAAATAAATTAATATATTGTTTAACTGTTTACAATTCTAATGTTCATCCTCAAAATAAATAAAATATAAATTATAGTATCAAAATTTGGATGAACCACCTGATGTGTTTTGTACACACTTCTGCTGATGTAGATCAATAAATACTTTCTTATTACTCTATTTTCCTTTACATGAACATGGTAACAAATTAATATGTTGAGCTATATATAATGATTACTAATAAGGGTTTGCGATTTTATTTTTCAATTCAGTTTTTAATATGAATAAGCATTGAGATTGAAGTTCAATACATTCAATTTTTTAGAATTTGAATTAAAAATTGAATTTCAATTGTTGTTCGAGACTATATAATTTTAATTCCGTTTTGATTCTAGTTATAGTCTTCTTTTGATTTAAACTATGCATTTTTAACTAAAATTA
>CAOGCB010279235.1:0-10954 GCA_948266635.1 Cnidoscolus chayamansa
GGAATTTTAAGGGAACTGTGACCCATTTGGTGTGGAGATGGATAGGTAAAAATATTGAGTTTTACTTGAATGGGAAGTAGTTCTAATTGAAGAAATCCACTTGGACAAATAGGTGTGGTAACCTGGACATGAATTTGTGTAAAATAAATAACCTATACAAAACAAATGGATGAGTACCGAAGGTGACCATGAAAGGAACAAATAGACAGTAGCTGTCACATCTCCCATGACATGTCTCCCACAGAATGACTAATGATTTCTCACTTCCTCTACAGAAAATTATTATTCACTCTGTAAGGGATAATGTGGATCAACGTCCTGTAAAAATTCTGTATAAATTTTTTTCACATTTTCTCAACAATTCATATCATCTGAAATAAAAAACTAGGATTATAATTCACACAGCATAATTACAATATTATATCTATTGTGATAGTTATAAAAATACTAACTGTATATATTACAAACACCTTGGGATACATGTCAAAATACAAATATGTCTACCTCTGGAAAGCTTTATGAGCTCACCGATCTCCTTGGCTTTTTTTGCTGCTTTCACCTGCGTTTATATCAGGGATAAACGCTGAGAATTATGCTCAGCAAGTTACATACACACTCATGTAGCATGCATATCATAAATATAAAACATGCGAATCAACACCCGTTAATTTCATATCTGAAATCATCACAATCATCACAATCATTATAAATTCAAGAACGAACCAATTTACCATTTCAATATGTGATGCATTAACATATTGTGAATACTCGAATTTTGAGGTTTAGAAAGCTCATTTTCCCGGACTGCAAACAGTTCTGCTAGATCCAAGGTCTTTTAGAAAAGTGTTCGGAAATATGCCAATATGGTACTCAAAGCGTCCGGAACGTCGCGAGGAACCGAAAGGTACTCTCGGAATAATTTTTAGAGGTCCGAAACTCCCGAAAAAGCCTCAAAATGAAAATCGAGCAAAAGGACAAAATTCTGCAACCGCAACCGCAGCTCACTGCGGTCATGCCCACAATGCACTGTGGGCATGAATGTGGTTTTCACTGCGGCCATGACCACGGTGTACCGCGGTCACAGCCGCGGCTCACGCTGCGGTCACAACCGTAGCTCACCGTGGTTGTCACTACGGGTGTAGCCACGGTCGTGACCGCAGGCTCATGGTGCAGCCATGACCGCAGTCCACTGCGGTCATAACTGCACCAACATCTATTTTTTCCTATAAAAGGCAGTTTTCAGCTCAGTTTTCAGTACACCAGCTAGATCTTTTAGCCATTCACTCTCCCTCCTCGTTTCTGGCGATTCTTTACAGCTTTCTGCATTGCATTTTTGCACTTGTCTTGTTGCTTTTGTGATCACCTTAAATATTAATTATATAAGCTGATAAATTGATCGACAAGCTGAAGCTCCGCAGTGGTAAACTTCTACACCAGGTACACATTTATTAAACCCTATCTCTTTCAATTCAAGCAGTGATGCATATTGTGAGTGAAATATAATGCATGCATTTCATATAGTTAAGCAAATTGAAGCTAAGTCCCCGGTTAATCAATAATCGAGGTATTTAAGCTAGATTAGAACCCATAAGGCTAGCCCAATGAAATTAGATCTGGCCTAAAAGGCCCAAGATTCATGTTTAGGCCCATAAGGCCTAAAATCCATGATTTGGCAAGAAAAAGCCCAAAACAAAAGACCAAATTTGGCCCATAAGGCCCACAAACCTAATTTGGCCCATAAGGCCCACAATTCATGATTTGGTGACAAAAGCCCAAAACAAAAAGACCAAATTTGGCCCATAAGGCTCACAAACCTAATTTGGCACATAAGGCCCACAAACCTGACTTTGGCCTCATAAGGCCCAAAGAAATCAATTTTGGCAATAAAAAGCCCAAAACCTCTTTTGGCAATAAAAAGCCCAAAACCCATTTGGCCCATAAGGCCCAAGAATCCAAGCCCTTTTAAAAAGGCAAGCCCGAACTACGTTGACTTTGATCCCTTATTCAAATAAAAGGGTACGTAGGCATGTTTGAGATTAAATCTCAAATAGCAAGTCCAAAAGCATCAAAAAGCATCTCACATTTATCCTGCATTTCAGATACATTTGAAATAGGTTAGTTATTTGCATGACATGGTCTCGGGACCCAACTCAGGTTCGTAGACTAGCTTTAATCTATCTGGGCTAATTAATCTAATACTTAGGTTAATTAAGTTAAAATTGGAGTCATAGGGTTTTTCCTAATTTACCCTAAAATAATTAAATCAGGTGGCGACTCACACACACGTGCATTCATCCTAGTCATAGGCATTTAAATAATTCATTTTATTTATTTTCCTGTGCCTGCGGGGTGAGGGGTTCACAGCCCAAAGGTGGCGAGAGAAGGCGTCAGAAGTGCACCCCCCAGTTACAGACCATGAGTTATGCTCACTATTTATTGAGACCCTAAACTAAAAAAAATGTTGGCACCTAAATTAACAATAAAATTGAAAGTAGTCTAATATTAAATAATCCTCGGCAACGACAATAAAAATTTGATCCACGCAAAAAGATATAATAAATAAACGAAGAATTAAAGCGTGAATAACTACTGACAAGTATACCAGATCGGATCAAATAATATAGTGGGAGAAAGAGTGTCAAACCTCGAAGATTAATTAATTATTAGGCATGTATCAATTTTTATTATTATTTGGGTAATAATGTATGTTGATAAAATTATATGAACTAATATTAAATATGCAAAAGGAGAATTAAAAATTAATAAAGAGAGTGTGGGAAAAATAGAATCCACCCTAATTGACCCAATCAATTTGTGTTCATGTTATAGTAGCTATGTGAAATTTTCATAAGAATTTGACAACATTAAATCTCCTTCAATTTAAAGAATAAAAACCCCAAATAAAGATAATAGCTCCCTCTAATTAAAGTAAATGAGGATTCAATATTACAATCATCAATTTTCCAATTAAACGACTGCCTAACGTGATTAAAATAAATTCTCTCAATCCCTTGGTGAAAAATTAATTAACAACGCTGAATAAATACTAATGTCAAATCTGAATAAAATTAAATAACAATGCTCCCATATAAGTTATTAAATCTTATCTGGGAGTTCCTAACAAATCTGGATTTCTCTGTCGGGTTATTTAGATCTCTATAAACTGAATTCAATTATCGAATTCAATTTATAGTAGAAATCTCCATATGAAAAACTCCACATAAACAGCTATTTACAACATAATTCTAATAATCATTTTAGTAGATTAGGGCTTTATTTTATTTTCCACTAAAGAATTTAGAACATTATTTCGTTAAATGTAGAAAAATAAATTAAATGTGCAGAAAAGTTGGGGTACATACCGGAGAATAAAAATCGCATAAAGAAAATAATTGAAATGAAATAAATATGGAAGTCTTCCCTGGATTTGCTAAACAACGAAAGCCCAATCGTTCTTAATAATTTCTTTCAGTTTATTATGAAATAAGAATGGATAGGAAATAAATTTCTAAAATATTCTAAAGAGAAAACTAAAGTGTTACAAGGAGAAGAGAAAATATAAAGTTGAGAGAATAAAATAATTCTCTACAAGAATGAATGAATATTCAAGGCTCACACAATGCCTTTTATAGAGTCCAGAGATGAGAGAGAAGAATCTAATCTGGTGAGCAAATCTCTCAAGATCATATTTGATTTCCGCTGGAGATAAGAGATTTGGTCAAAGAAATCTCTCAATACCATATTTGATTTCTGCTGGAGATAGGAAATTTGGTCAAGGAAATCTCTTCGAGATCATATTCGATTTCCTTTTCTTTGCTCTTTGATTTTTCAAAAACTCCTCCAATTCACTTGATTTTGCCTTCTAGATCCTTAAGTAACAATTTCTTATATTTTCTTATGATATTAATATACATTTAGCACAAATCCTGTAAGAAAATATAAGTAAAACATTATCTTATCATTCCTCGTGGGAACGATCTTTTTATTACTACATTGCGATCCATATATTTGCGGGTAAATCAAGCAACAAATTTTTGGCACCGTTGCTAGGGAATGGTGTTTGTCATAAGCAAAAAATTCTTATGTGTGATTTACAGCGTTTTATTTTATTTTATGTTATTTTTATTTTATGTTATGTTATTTTTATTTTATTTTGTTTTTATCAAATATTAATTATTAACTTTTGGCAGAAATACAAATTTATTAACTTATATGCTGAGCACTAGATCTTCAATTGACGAGTTAGAAGAATATCAGCCTGAGATAGAGAAGTTTCTTTCAAAATAGAAAAAGAAAAAGAAAAGACGAGAATCATGAATGAACGAGATCTACCACCACGACGGTAAAGGCTGATGGAATACGTCATTCCGAGCCTTAACGGTTCTCAAAAGGGAGTCATACGCCCACCAGTTAATGCTTACCAATTTGAGATAAAACTTGCCTTATTACAAATGATCCAAAACAGTGTGCAATTTTATGGACTACCCAATGAAGACCCAAACTCTCATATAGCTAGTTTTTTAGAGATATGCGACACATTTAAAGTAAATTTTGTGCCAACGGAAGCCATCAAGCTTTTTCTTTTTCCTTTCACATTGAAGGATAAAGCGAAGGCTTGGTTAAATTCGCTACCACCAAATTCAATCACTACTTGGGAACAATTAGCCCAGGCGTTTCTGTCTAAATACTTCCCATTAGCAAAGACCGCTAGACTTATAAAGGAAATAACCCCATTCACTCAACATGATAATGAATCTTTGTATGAGGCATGGGAGTGTTATAAAGAACTTCAAAGAGTTTGCCCACACCATGGCCTCCCTCAAAATATATTGATTCAAACCTTCTATAATGGGGTAAATCCTTCTACAAGAGGTACTATAGATGCTATGGTAGGAGGGTCGTTAATGAAGAAAACAACAAACGATGCATTTGAATTGTTGGAGCAGATAGCTAGCAACAACAGCATGTGGTCAATCAAAAGGGTCCAAGTAAGTCGTTCAAATGTTAATCTTAGTCCTTCTTCATCTTCTTCAAATAATTTGGTTAAAAAAGTGCAAGAGTTAGATTCATTAACAATAATGCAAGCACAAATTTCTGCTTTAGCACATAAGATTGATAACTTGAATAAAAATAAATCTACACCTCTTAGTTATGATAATTGTGGTCAAATGGGACATGTAGCAAATGAATGTAATTATAATCATCTGAATATGGAGGAATAAGTGCACTACGTCCAAGGACAAGTTCGCAGTAATCCTTATTCGAATAATTATAATTCTGGATATAGGAATTATTCCAACATGTCTTGGAGAAATAATGATAACCAAGAAAAAGGAAATCAAGTCCATCAACCTCATGAAAGGATAGGTCATTTGACAAATAAAATTGACAAGTTCTTGGATGGAATTAATCAAAGAATGAAAAGTCAAGATGAAAATTTTAAATGGTTAGAAAATAAGTTTGACCAACTTTTCAAAAATCATTCTTCATCTATACATAACTTAGAAGTACAAGTAGGGCAACTTGCAAATGCTATTCCATCACGTGTGATGGGAACTCTTCCAAGTAATACTAAAAAGAATCCTAGGGAAAAAAATGTGCAGTTGTTTTAAGAAGTGGAAAAGTTGTAGACAATGTAGTTCCTTCATGTATTGATGCTAACACTTTGAGTACTGATTCTGTTGAGCCGGTTTTACAACCGAGTAAGGAAGAAAATTCTGCAGGTTGTTAATACTCGAAATTTGAGGCTCGAAAAGCCTATTTTCTCGGACTGTAAACAGTTCGGCCGGACCGAAACCTAATAGAAAATTGTCCAGGAAATATGCCAATATGGTACTAGAAATGACCAGAATATCGCAAGGAACCCGAAGGTGTCCTCGGAATAATTTTTGGACGTACGAAACTCCAAAAAATGGAAAGAATGGAAAAAACTCGCAATACCGGCGCTCGGACCGCCGAACACGGCGCCTCTACCGCCGTCCTCCGGCGCCCCTGCCGCCGTGTCCGGCGCCCGACCGCCAAAAAACCCAATTTTTCCCTATAAATAGCAGCCTCCAGCTCAATTTCAAGGTACCGCTTGTGTTGATGAGCTTTCTCTTCTCCCTCTTTGCTTTAAGCAATTCTTAATTATTACGAACTGCTTGTGTTGACGAGCGATCAGTCTCCCTCCCTCGCTCCTTGCGATTCTTTTATTGCTTTCCTTCTGCATTCATTAATATTGCATTATTGAGTTGAGTTGTGATCACATAACTAATATTGAATTATTGGAGATCTGACAAACTGAAGCTCCGAAGTGGCAGACGTCTGAATCATGTACGCTCAAAAGGCCCAAAATTCACAATTTGGCCCTAAAGGCCAAAAAACTCAATTTGGCCCTAAAGGCCCAAAAACCCAATTTGGTCCTAAAGGCCCAAAATTCACCATTAGGTCCATAAGGCCCAAAAATCACATTTAGGCACCAAGTGCCCAAAAAACACAATTTAGGCACCAAGTGCCCAAAAAACACAATTTAGGCACCAAGTGCCCAAAAAACACATTTTAGGCACCAAGTGCGCAAAAAACACAAAAAACACATTTTAGGCACCAAGTGCGCAAAAAACACAATTTAGGCACCAAGTGCCCAAAAAACAATTTTGCTACTAAGTACCTAAAAACCAAAGCCCTTTTAAAAAGGCAATTTCGAACTACGTGGACTTTAATCCCTTATTCAAATAAAGGGTACGTAGGCATATTTGGAAATAAACCCCAAATAACAAGTCACAATTTTCAAAATAATCAAAATTGCTAAAAGCATCAAATTCATCAAAATATTTTCCATGCATTTCATTCACATTTAACAAGTTAGTTAATCTGCATGACATGGTCTCGGGATCCACCTAGAGTTCTAGACTATGCCTTAAATCCATTGGGCTAATTAATCTAAAAATTAGGTTAATTAAATTAAAAGGAGTCACATAGGGTTTTTTCTAGTTTACCCTAAAATAATTAAACAAGGTGGCGACTCACACTCACGTGCATTCATCCCTATTACATTGCACTTGCATCCATGCAAAATGCATCTTTCGGGGAAGGGTTCACAATTTGGCAACTCCGCTGGGGACGATAAATGTAATCATTTTGCATTTAGAGGACCACTATTGCATTTTGACTAACCCACCCATTGAGGGTGTTGTTTATTTAAAATGTTATGTTTTGCAGGGTACCTTTGCTAAAGTCAAGGTGTCTTTTCTTTAAGGACACCTTGACCCAGGAGTTTGAATGAGACAAAATAATAAAAAATAAAACTTGACATATGATGTGCATTCGGGAATCTTTTTCCCCATTTGATCATAAAAAATGAATTTCAAATGAATTTCTTCTCTCTCTATATAAACTTCTGAGTCTGGATAACGAGTAGCGCTGATCGGCAAGTCTCCTTGATTATATCGACGGACAACCAAAGTGTCCTCCCTATTACCGCAAACCATCCCTAATCCTTTTGGGGGTGGCCCATGGGTATGAGTACCATTGGATCCACGCGAAACTCTTTGTTTCACATGTGGTTAGGTATGTCCATACTCAAGGTTCAAGGGTCCCTTATAAACCTATTCTCTAAATTTTTGAGTCATAGCCTATAGAACCTTCCCTATTAGGTTGTATGCACCTAATGAACGACATCATGCCATTGAAAATTGTTTATGTTGTGATGAGATGCATTCATCCATATACTTCATACCAATGAAAAGGTTATAAATAAGGGTTTGGAAAAAAAAAAGATTGTTTAGTCAAGGTTATGCATAATTGGACCTGAAGTCTACATACCCTGATACACAATGCTACCGACTATACTCTAATCCAATTACCCTTGTAATCACAGGTACCCACTGTCCGAGTGCCAACATCAGTGCCAGTCACACCTACAGTACCATCCCCGACATCACCAGCTTCACCAGCCTCACCAGATACACTAGCTTCACCTACAAGCCCAAATACCCCAACTGCACCAATGGCATCACTCTCTGACATCCAAAATCTCATTGAACAAATGGAAGCTAGGATGGAAGCTAGGATGGAAGCCAGAATGGAAGCCAGAATGGAAGGCAGGGTGAATGAGGCATTGGCTGCCCAGAGAGCTGCTTTCATGGCTGAGTTAGGAAATGGAATACCTACTGTTGGGAGGGATCCTACCACTAATCAAGGACCCACTGCTGTACCAACATCATCCAATCTTGCCCCTAACTTGGAAGACATGCCCTCTAGAATTGCTGCAGAGCTAGAAGCTCAGAAAGTGAGGGAAAAGTTAGAGCTGCTGGAAAAGTCAATCACTGCCCTCAAACACACAAAGAGGTGGTGGACATGGACTCCTTGTCTTTGTTCCCTAAAGCTAGACTACCTACCAAGTTCAAAATGCCCAACATGGATAAGTTTGATGGAACCACTTGTCCTAAAACTCACCTGAAAATGTATGTGGGTGCCCTTAACCCTTTTGGACTGAACAGTGAGCTCCTTGCTCAATTATTCCAACAATCCCTTACTGGTGCTGCTCTGAGATGGTTTGTGAGCCTAGGCTGGTCTAAGATGAAAACCTGGGAAGACATTTGCAATGCGTTTAATACGCAATACCACTACAACAGAGAGGTGGATGTTACTCGGAGAGAACTAGAGACCACCAAGCAGAAAAGCAATGAACCCTTTTTCTCGTTCCTTACGAGGTGGAGGGCCAAGGCCGCCCAAATGATAAATCGGTCATCAGAACAAGAGCAAGTAGACATCATTATCAAAAACCTGATGCCTGTCTACCAGCAACAACTGCAAACTCAGTACCTACCGACGTTCCAGTCGCTCATTGCTACTGCCACTAAGGTAGAGGATTTAATCCAAATGAGTCAACTGAAAGATCTCATGCAACCCAGTCTCTTTGACAAGGTTGCAGTTATTACCGATAATGACAAAAGTCAAGACCTGCTGAGCCTGATCAAGCCGAATGAAGGTCCCTTCACCAACTGATACATCGAGGAGGAATGTACTGCTGAAAACAAGCCCCTTCCCAAGCCAAAACTTGAGTCTGAGTCTCATCAAGTCCTATACAGAGTCTGAGTCTGACATCAAGTCCTGTACAGAGTCTGAAACCAAGTCCCATATTGAGTCTGAGTCTGACATCAAGTCCAGTATTGAGTCTGAGTCTGACCCCGCGTCTGAAACTGAGTCAAAGTCCAATTTCGAGTCTTCCGTGTCGGGTTTAGAAAACCCAAATTTTTTATTCAATGTAATCCTTGAGGACGATTCTGTCCCTTTCAATAAATATTCACAAATTATTGATTCATATCAATCTTTCCAAAGCATCTCTTAGCAAAAATAATGAAAAAAAAAGAGATAAAAAAAATATAATTGGCAAAGAAGAAAATGAACATACATACACTACATATGATTGTGCAAACAGGGAACATGTCAGTGAATGCCTGAAGAAATTTGTTGCTTGTTTCACGGGAGTAGACCCAACAATAGCATTGCACAAGATTCAAGTATACCCCGTGGCTAAGCCATTAAAAACATAAGCTAAGGAGGCTGAGAACAGAATGGCCCTTGAAAATCAAGGAAGAAGTTAAACAATTGGAGAACAAAGTTCATAGAGACCATCGCCTACCCGACATGGCTAGCAAACATTGTGCCGGTGCCGAAGAAAAATGGCAAAGGAAGAATGTGTGTGGACTACCGGGATTTGAATAAAGCGTGTCCGAAGGATGACTTCCCCCTACCGCATATTGACTTGTTGGTAGACCAAATGACTGGACACGAGATGGTCTCCTTGACCGATCTTGCTATAAGACACAATCAAATAATGATGCAACTGTCAGACAAAGAGAAAACAACATTCACCACGGAGTGGAGAATCTACTACTACAAGGTTATGCCTTTTTGGCTCAAAAATGTCGGGGCAACCTATCAAAGAATTACAATTTGGGGGCATGGATGTGGTCGGAAAAATCCACCCAAAGGCTTCTAATGGTCATCAAGTCATCCTGGTCACTGCAGATTATTTCACTAAGTGGATTGAGGCAGCTTCCTATTCAGTTCTAAATGCCAAGAAGGCAGCACATTTCGTTCGTACCAACATCCTTTGTCGGTATGGAACATCATTCGAGATCATCACTAATAACGGATCTCATTTTCAAATGGAATTTGCTAATCTGCTGAAGAAAAAAAAGATTCAGCATCACAGGTCCTTACCTTATCCGCCACAAACAAATGAGGCTGTAGAGGCTACAAATAAAGGCTATGAAAGTCATTCTGCAGAAGACGGTTCAAAAGCACAAAGCTTGGCACGAACAGTTACCAAACGCCCTGTGGGGATACAGGACTTCAATCAGAACACCTACTGGGGCAACCCCTTATTCTTTGGTGTATGGCATGGAAGCAGTACTGCCTATTGAGCTGGAAGTTCGGTCGGCAAGGATCATTCAGGAAAGCTAAGTCAGCGAAGCAGATTAGGCTAAGAGTTACCATCTTCAACTCCTGGGTATTTATGAGAGAGATTACAAGCAATCCATCAAACTCAAATTCACCAGAGAAGAATGGCTAGACACTTCATCAAAAAGGGTCAAAGACCGGAAATTGGAAGAAGGTTGCTTAGTCCTGAAGGAAATCAGACAGCCAATCATAGATCCTTGTGGGAAGTTCCGCCCTCATTGGGTTGGACCCTACATTCTAAAGAAGATACTTCTGGCGAAGCCGTCACTTTAACAAATCCGGATGGTTTGGGATTCGTAAACCCATGCAATTTGGATCGTCTTGAAAAGCACTACAAATTAAATTACTCCTTGTGATTTCTATGAAAAGGAAGAACTACGAAGACCTGATTCTCCCATGAAAAGGAAGATACGTAGGAAGCCGAAAAGGGGCCCGGTCGAAAAAAAAAACACATTCATTATCTTATTTGCCAATAAAAAAAAAGAAGAAAGAAAAGAAGCAAAAATAT
>CAOGCB010279283.1:0-19951 GCA_948266635.1 Cnidoscolus chayamansa
GTTATATTTAGCAGTGTTGTATTCTATGCTTCTATGCTGGTAAACAATGACAATGATGCAACTGTCTAACCACATAATCATACTTTTTTATTCACAAAAGTCTTGTAAATTATATTGTGAGTGCCAGGTGTCTATGATTTAGAAAAATCGTTTGATGCATTAGTGTTAAAGATGAAGTTATAGGTGTTGATGCCGTGAGCATGGGTTTTGGCTTTGGGTTTAATTTTCTTGCCAATCGATTTTTTTCCCTTCCATGTTCTGTGCACTGATGGTAGTAATTCTATTAAATGGGATCAACCCCTGGCAAGCTCCAAATGTGATCAAGACACAGAATTATGTTGTATTTCCTTTAATGATGAATTTGGCTTTTGTTAGTTGTAAATTGGTTTAAAAGAAAACAATATGTAAGTTGTGTGTTAGTTTCTCAAATCCCACATTTCTGTGCAGTGCTTGGCCCACATTTCCGCAAATTTTCATCAAGGGAGAATTCATTGGTGGATCAGATATAATAATGAATATGCATCAGGTTAGCAAGCAACATCGCATCCTTATTTACGAAGAAGACTCCTCATTTTCTTTATTCCTTGTTCTTCTAAAAACTTCCGTAAATCATATTAATGTAAGCTTCTGATTTGTTGTCGCGTTGCCCCTTTGCAGAGTGGTGAACTGAAAGAAAAGCTACAAGATATTGCTGCCAATCAGAAGTCTGAATAGTTGTTCCGAGTAAATGCTGCTTGTGCCCCATGAACTCAGACTTGAAACGCATCACGCCTCAGAATTTAAGATTAGAAGAAACTATAACTACTAAGGGAAAAAATTGAAGAAATTTTCATTTGTCATGCAAACGAACTGTATCAATTTGCCCTGCTGCTGTTGCCATCTGTTTCCTGATCATTTGTAGATGATGTTTCCTATTTGAACAATAAGAGGCAGAGTATTAGTTTTTCATTCGATAGACTAACAGTTTTTGCCAGTGCTAAACTACATATGAACACGACGCCTTTTCAGTTGAATTTACGTCTGATTTTTCAGATATTTCAAGTTTAAATGCCTATGGTTTACAGCCTCCATCTGGCATTATGATTGCAACTGGGGGGTGGGGCCACGTGCAGCTGCTTTTGGGTATAGTAAATCAGAACCCCGCCTTTAGAAATGAAGTTGAATAAATAAACGACCCTCCAATTGCAAAAGCGGACTGAACACATAATTTTAACTATTTTGAAACAGAATGCAACCTCTACTAGAGTGCTTTCACTTTTCATGGTAAAGAAAATGTTGAATTGAAAAAAAAATCAACCAAAAACCAGACCTATAGAGGCATATGATACGGGAACGCCTATAATTAGACGTTCCCCTATGACAATCGCTTTAACAGCACTTGTTGACCCGTAATCATTGCCAATATATGCAGTAAAAATCGATGAAAGAGCTTCGAGTATATGCTTCCCAATGAATCGCAGCATCTGGGGTATTCTAAAGCAACGAGTCCTGCTGCTTAAAAAGGTATGTCATGTGAACCCACAAACACTAAACTAAATGTTAAGAACCAGGCATTGAAGTTCCCCGTCGACTAATAATGGGATGGCCATCATTTCTTATTGCTCGAGGAGCATAAATATCGGAGCATATATTCATTGGAAGAACAAGTATCTGCCAAATCCTGATGTATTCTGGTAATCGCCTTCTGCAAAGATTTTAAAGAAGGAAGAAGATCTCTGGAATTCTGTTGAATAGAGTTACCATGAACTTTGCATAGCTCCTGTTATGCAAACCAATAAGAAAAATGAATTAGATGCAGATATCCGTTGCTGTTCCTATTACAGAAGTTGAATATCCAGGAAAGTACCTGACTCCAACGGAGTATGAACTCCAAGTGAGGACAGCTTTCCAAAAGATCAGCAAGTGCCTCTATTAACCTTTGCAGATATCTGTAAGGAATTGAGGAGGCAACAGCTGGTATATCTAATGGATTAACTGCAAAAATGCACTTCTTTATTAGTGAATCCTCATTCAGTCGAAGGCTGAGAATTAAAGCTCTGTTTGGTTGATCCTCATTTAGTGCTTCATCAACTGCCTGTGCAATGTGGCCATTAAAAACAAAATTGTAATCAGCTGAAGGATATGCTACAAATCAGCAAAATGGTAACTGCCCGTAGTCCCTACTAATGCATCTAATCTTTTGAGCATTTTCTCTATTGACAAGGGGCTTTAAAAAGATTAAAGGTAACCATTTTGATTTTTCTTTAAGTTGTATCTGCACAAGACTCTTACATTAAAGGATTTGGATAACGTGCAAAGAGAGCATGCTCTTCAACCAAAATTTAACAATTTCAGAAATAAAACAATCAACATGACTTAAAATAATCTTGATTTGGAAGCAATCAAGGAGAACAAACTCTTCAACCAAATCTTAATAATCTCAGGAAGAAATACAATGTCAACATTATTTGAACCTCATAGAAGTACCTTTTAAACTAAGAAAATCCTGTTCCAAGTCCTTGTTATCCATGCATAAAACTAACGAGTCTTTATCAGAAGAAGCCTTAGCATTGTATCACAATGACATGAAATTAAGAGTGAAATACCTCTGGTGTAACGTCTATGTCAAGATCTGTGGGATCAAAGATGAAAGATTCATCAATTGAATAAACTAGAACCCCTTCTGTTGTTGCTGCAGAAAAGCTTCGGCCTGTGGGTGCAATTCTCAGGCATTTTGTTCGAATAATAGGCCTTCCACGATTAGGCATGGATCCTGGTAAATCATAACCCAACTTCCCTCGGACTTGTTTATCAACACCTTCTTCTGTATCAGTTTCGTCATCATCATCAATTAAATCAAGTGGACCAGCATCTGTCATTTTTTTTGAGTTCAAGAAATCAAGCACTCCATCTAGTGACAGATTGTGGGTTATTTGAAATCGGCGCAGAAGAACCTGCAAAAGAAATGCATAAAGGCATACTAAACATAGTGCAAGAGAAACTGTGAATATGCACAGATCGGCAAGGCAGTTACATAATAAGAAGCTTATGAAAGGACATAGTGTTGAACTCAGTAAATATGAAAATAAATACTTATAGCAAATGCAAATAATTGAGGTCATTAATTCAGTAATTTTATCATACCCAATGGCATGATAAAATGCAAAGCTTTAGTATTGATCATCTGAACTTTCTTTCTTTTGGCCGAGGAAAAAAATGATTAGATGTCTCATCAAAAAATGTGATCTCTATTATAAACAACGTAGTTTAAGTTAAAAGGGCAGTTCAACACCATTTTTTGAAATTGAAGCTACGCAAAAAATTTCAAATAGAGAAGTTTTCCTTGGGTGAAAAAAAGAGATATAAGCAATTAGTCTTTCACCACATTAAATATACATGACCTATGATCGAGTTTCAGAACACATTTGCATTGTCATCAAATGCCTTTGGCTGGGCGAAGAAGATGCATAAATTCCCAACATCATTTACATTTCATGATCTCAGTGCCTCAAAACTGTATTATCCACATTTGTGGTGTCATGGGGCAGTGGGATTGGGAAGTGACTGATTCTATTGCAACCTTTCCTTTATTTTGGTTCCTGCTTCTCCTGGCAGAACCTATGGTGAGTGGGGAGAAAAGGAGCTCCTCAGACTCCATGCGATAGAGTCCTAGATCTTCCTTTATTAAAAAAATATTCTCTCCATATAGAGATTATAAAAGAGTCCACTTCTAATTAACTTAGAATTCCAATTCAAAGCAATTAGTTAAATCTAATCTTAATTTACATCCTAATCCTGATCCTAATCTAAATCAAAATTCAAATCTAATTTAAATCAAAATCTTATAATCCTATCCTATCCATTATCTATAACAACATCATCTGCGATTTACTTTGTCATTGAATATCTTTAAACATGATAAAATTTTACAAACGCTCGATATTAATTGTGATTTGGTCTAACATTGAATCATTTTAATTATACACATTTGATGATTAGCATGAGTTTCATGAAGCTACTTGGAACAAACCTGATCTGCTATGTCATACATACAGATGTATTTGCTACTTCCAGCAGCTAGTATGTAACTCCCATCTGCAGAATAGCATAAAGTTGTGAAGCACTTTCCTGCAGTTGAATTAGCTGCTGATCTACGATCAGTCATGAGGCGTCCACCAGCAATATCCCTACGGCCCTCAATGGTGAACATTAACACACCATCAATAGGGTCCCAGAAATGAATCTGCCCATCTAACGTGCTGCAAGCCAATTGTCTTCCATCTGGGCGAAAAACTACCGTAAGAACATCATGTGTGTGAGAAAATGTTTCAACGGCACCTTTTCCTTCAAAAACGTCCCACAAACGAACAGTTTTGTCCCATGATGATGAAGCTAACACTGCCTAGATTTGTGACAGTAGTTTAGGAGAAATAAGAGGAGGTATTGAGCCAGATAAAAAAATGAAATAAATTACTTCAGAAAATATTAAAAGTCCAGTCGAATAATATGAAAAAGGAAATGCAGGACCACATAGAACAAAGAGAATTATCAAAAGATAACTCACATTTGTAGGGGAAAACATCAACCCATGCACAGGACCTTCATGTCCACTAAGGACATCCAACAAGCGGCCTGTCTTCATTGACCAAACAAATATCTATGCATATGAAGATTAAACAAACAGTCAGGATAACTAAGTGATCAAAGCAGATGAATGCAAAATCCATCAGCAATAAGTACCTCGAAAGAATCTAAAGTTCCTGCACAAATTACTTCACCACTTTGGTCTGCTGCCAAAGAAACAAACTGCCTTGAAGAAGGGGTGGTAAATGTCCTAAAATTTCGATAGCGGAACAAATCCCATGCACGAACAGTGCCATCCAAAGATGCACTCAAGAGACAATGGTTATTAGCCATAAAATGGAGTGCAGTAACTGCATTAGTGTGTTCTGAGAACGTTACAAAACAAAAACCTGATGAAACCGTCCACACCTGCAACAGTACATGCAAAAACACATTTAGATGACATTCAGAAGATATGAAGGACAATCATTCAAAAAATAAACATAGAAAAATATGAAAGAAACCTTCAAGGCCATTATATTTATAATAACATAATATCCAATTTCCAACATAATGTGCTATGAATTACTTTCATAGGCCTAAGGTAAAATGAAGATAAAAAAGATATATTAGATTGTTATCACGTTATCATAATGCAATGACAAACAGTTTACATTGTAAAAATAAATGGATGCATAGAAAAATTGCAGTAGTGTGAACAGAGTTGGCAAAAAATGAAAATTTAAATATGCAACTAATTTAGACAATCACATTATAAATAAACATAAAAGAGTCTTAATAAATTGTTTAAGCAACAGGAATGTCAACTGGACACAATGAAACAAGTAGATCACGGAAACAGGTGCATACCAACTAACTATGCCTAGCCTACTTATATATGAAAAAAGAAGTTAAGAAGTGCTCAAGAGTCAAGACAAGTAATATATATTGCACCAATAACACATTCGTTTGTTTTATACAATACATGCATCCAACAGCATAATCATATTAATGAAATCACTAACAATACAACCAATTTCATCACATCAGCATTCAACAAATACTCAATATAACAATAACATGCATGCAACAGTCACTGACAGTGCGACCAATTACATGACATGATAATTTGACAAACTTCTCCAAAACAATTAAAACATATACTAAATTATACCTTCACTTTGTTATCATCTGCCCCAGTAGCCAACAATTGAGAATCTGGTGAATAGGCCAAGCAATTTACATCAAAGTAATGCCCTTGTTGCTTCAATATATAACTCTCCGACCGCCACTCCCACACAAGCAATTGCCCTAACTTTGCACAACCAAACGTCAACCAATTACCAGTCTCATTAAACACCGCAGTAGTTATCTTTTCCCTCGAAATTGACAACAAATGGAAGCAAACAAAATCTGGCATTTGGTATAACCCGAAAACACCATTGGAAAACCCTACAACCACCATATCAAGCAACCTGTGGTAATCACAAGCAGTCAATTTGGTTTGAGATTGCATAAACCTATCTTTCCTTAATAGTTCCCATTTCCCTATATGCAAATAACACATTTTTACGCCTAAGTTGCCATCCTCCCCATCAAAATCCTTCCTTTTTTTCACATTACTCTCACTTTCACCATCCAAATTCCCCTCCCCATCACGCTCTGGTGTCCTCGGAGAGGGTGGCTCTGAATCTTGCTCATCACTGTTGCTGAAGTCACCATCATTACCACTATAAGTCCAGCTAAAAATATAACCGTCGCGGGCAATCGTATAAACTTTATCAACATTGTTTGTTTTCTTATCATAACCGAAAAAACACCCAACAACTGCATCTCTATGCCCTAGAAACAAAAATGGCTTATTCAAAATCCCTGCCTGCAATTTCTCAATGCAAAAAAGTCTCGCAGTCAAGTCCTTCGATCCTACTAGCAAATACTTACAATCTAAACTCCAATCCAAAGCTGTAACCGTATCCTCACAGTCTGCAATAGTCCTAACCAACTCAAAGGCAAAATATTCCTTCTTGAACCCCGGGGATCGCCATATTTGGACCAATTTTCCGGTGGCAACCGCAATGAACTTGCCGTCGGGGCTAAACCTTACAGCATGGACCGATTTTTTGAAAGTTATACGGTGGAGGACCACACGCCGAGGGATATTAATGAAATGGCAGCGGTTGTTCTCGTCAATTGTAAGAAGAAACGTGCCATCGGGGGAAGCAGCGAGGCGGCGTATGTTAGAGGATGATTGGACAGGCAGGGTTATGGTTTGGGATTTTACTAGGTCAGTAACGGAAACACGGTTACCAACCGGAGAGATCAATTGGGTATTTTGAGTGATTATTGCGTTTCCACCTCTGTATGGAGCTCCTAGCAAATTTTGGAATCTATAATTCATCTCTTTCGACGAACAACACAGTACGACCCTATAGTGATCACCGCGCGGAAGCCGAGAAACTGAAGGAAACTGAATGAAACTGAAGAATCAGCAACCAAATAAAGAACCTCTTGCAAGTAGATGCTTGAGCTTATCAGTAGAAACAAAAGCTGGGGTTTAGGGTTTATTGCCAGAGATGATACATCCTGTAATGGGTTTTGTTTGGGCCCAATGGGCTCAAATTAGAAAGGCCATTAAGTGTATATATATATACACACACAACAACCTGGTGTGTTCCCGCTCGCTACGAGGTTTTAAAAAGCATGCTTCTGAACTATGGCATGGTAAGCGGGGAGAATCCGACACAAATATACTGTCGTCGAACCGTTTTTTATTCCTCCGGATACTAATAAATATCATGTTGTTGGTAGATGAAATTCATATCTTCGTAGGTTTTCTCAAGAATGGACTCTCCTGAAGGCAATCCCATCTCTGTCACGTCGACGTCGACGTCGACGTTGTCATCGTCTCCGACTGTCCAAGTTAAGTGTCTGTTTTCCACAATTTCGTACTCTTATAGACTCCTTGTTATGTGCTTTCTTGGATGTAATTTTATTTCCATGGTTGTGTCTGATTGCTGCTATGATCAGATCATCTTTATATTTGTGTTGGGTGGCTTGGAAAACAGGGGAAGAAATAAATATGAATTGGAATTTTGGTATTTCTATGGGAGGTTTTTAATGGGTCTTGTAGTTAGAATTAGGCGATTGGTAGTGTTAATAAAAATCTTTATGTTTATAATTAAGGAAAGATTATCAAGTTTATAGTTTCACTCAATTTTCAATTGTGCAATGATTTTCTTTTACTAACTCATTATATTTTGACTTGAATTCGGTGGTTTTGTTTATTTCGATTCTAGGAATCCCCTTTCCTCAATTACCTTAGAAATCTCTCTCCTATAAGGTCCGCTAAGGCAGCAAGATATGCACAAGGTTTTTCACAAACAAACTTCACTATCCCACCGCCGGTGTTCACATCACCCCGGGAAGATTTTCAGCGAAAGAAAAGTTTCAGGTTTGAGAAATTATTGTGATTTTCTATTGAAGTGCAGAAATTGATTTCTGACAACTGAAGTGTTTGATATGCACAGAGAAGAAATAGATGCAGCAGGTTCTGATATTCAAGGACAAGGTGATACCGATCTGAATCCTGAGCCGATTCATTTCTTTCAAAAGGAAGACAATTCTCGCAGTCCTTCTGGGTGCATTGATGAATACCTGGCTGATCCCGTGGATATGGAGGACACTACAAAGTCATCTAATCTGTGTGCACAGTCAAGTAGTGATATTCCTGCGATGGTGAAGCACAGGTTCAGTAGAATCAGTACCCATGAAGATGCCATAAACAGAGATGATGATCCTGTTGATTCTCATATGTTACAAAGCTCTTTCTTCGGAACACAACATCATGACAAATTTGCGTCTCAGGTGCTTTGATGAATATAATTTCATTACCTACAGATTTTAGTTGGTTTTTTATATTGTAATTTCTTCTGAATATTTGGTTTGCAGGCTGCAGATGGTCAAGATAATAAAGTTGGTAGTACTCACCAGTCACTTCCTCCATCTTTGCAGAGTGTCATGACACATAAAGATTTTGGTGAGAGTTTAAACTCGGCTTTGACAGAATCAGCTAAGGTAAAAATTACTCTGTTCGTGATGCACCATCATAATACTCCTCCTGCTTTGTGTGGTTTGTGTCAAAATTTATACCCCTATTGAAAGGTAGTGTTATATGTTTATAGTTTCTCTATATTATGGTTTCTAATGGTGCTGAATATTGAATCAAAATTCCTGTTTTTTTTTTAATAATGTTTACTTGGTGGTAGTGTAAGACTAAGCTTATATTTTGGATTAAGTCAATGATTTAATATTGCTGGACTGCACTTAGTACTTGTTCCTAATTTCTGTTTGAAATGACTTTATAATATGATAATAGTTGCGTCCTTTATTATTTGAAATGGTTCATAAATTTACTATAGTAAGTTTTCTTATTTTTTCTTGTAAAAGGATCACTTTCTTTCTATACTGTGTAACCACTAACCACTGCCAAAAGGAAGCTTTCCTTTTCCTAATTTTCAGAGTTCCTAACAATAGAATTAGTTCTTTATCCAAATATATAGGATGCTGATCAGCATCAACGTGGTATACGAAGACATCTTCAATTTGGCGTCACAGTGTCCTACAAGGATACTGGTAATGGAACTCATGATACTGCTGATTTAAGCCTACCTGAAGGACATACAGTCTTTGAGAGTCTGGTTTCAAATCACATTGAACCAAGTGGAATTTCCAACAGTTGGCAGGCAGGCAGTCATGCCCAGGCTGTAACTTTACTGTCCTCCTTCTGCCCATCTCAGCCTCTTATATCAGCTGAAAATTGTGGAAACCATAACATATCAGCTTGGATTCCATCTGATTTAGCATTGCCTTCAAGTGGCTTCATCAAATCTAACTCCACGGGCTCAGATTCAACTGCAAGCCAAAAATTGGTAGGCAAGGTGCACCAACAGGGGGAGAAGCAAATTGCTGTTAGGAATCGTAGTTCAGCATCTGTTGGTGGGGAAATTTATGCTCAAGTGGAAGATGATCAGCAGGAGAGTCAAGCTGATGCAACAGTAAGTTCTGCCACTTAACTTTTTAACAGTTAGGACTCCATGAGTTTCTATTCATGTAACATCTTGTGAGCAGCAGTTAGTCCCATATGATGGGAGGATACTCACTTCACAAAGCACCAACATGGTCGAAGAATTATTGCAAGCAAGTCCCAAGCGAAATAGGTAGCATTTATTTCGTTTCGAACATTTGGACAGTTATATCTCTGTTATTTCCGTTGCTACATCCTGTAATGGTTTTTCACGTATCTAGGAGAATGGCAAAATGCTCCAATGAGAACGAGGGTTGCAAACGTTGCAAGTGTAAGAGATCAAAATGCTTGAAACTGTAAGTAAACATTGCCATGCATGAAGCAAATTTTTAGAAGATTCTTCTAACGATTACTATTTTATCAAAATAATTGCAACGTATTTTTAGGGCTATTTTATGACCGTCATGGTTTTTTAATATTGGTATTACTGTTATGTAGAGTAACTCAATATTTATGAATATTGATAACAAGGGCGATAACTAATGCATTCAAAGTGAGTAAAGAGAAATGCAAAGATTGTGGGAAGTGCTTGAAATTGATGGGGTGACTTCCACCTTTTTATATTGGCAAACTGTTATATAATCTCATGAAGTGTTGAATATTTATTAGCAGATTCTTAGACCACATTGAAAAGCTACTTTAGACCTTCCTAATGAAAAAGAAAGGAAATATTCAGTATCAGCGTATGAAACAGAAACTTTGAAAAATAGAAAATTCAAACTATCCTGTAGTTTTGCAGTTCGTGTTAGCTGTGATTTTTGTCCTTTTTCAGTTACTGTGAGTGCTTTGCAGCTGGAGTCTATTGTCTGGATAGTTGTGCATGTCGAAACTGCTTTAACAGGCCTGAATATGAGGACACAGTTCTTGATAGACGACAACAAATTGAAGGCCGTAATCCGCATGCTTTTGCTCCAAAGGTTGTTAATCATGCTACGGACTCTCCATCAAATATTGTGGTAATCTTTCTTTCTTAAGTTACTCATCTTGTTCTGACAAAAAGTATTATTAAGATGAGAATGATATTCAGGAAGAAGGGAACGGGACAACACCATCATCGGCCAGGCACAAAAGGGGATGCAATTGCAAAAAGTCGAAATGTCTTAAGAAATACTGTGAATGTTATCAGGTTTGTCTCACTCTCATCATGGCTGGTAATATTATTCTAGAGATCCTGAAATGTTGTTTTTTTTCCTTTTTCGTCCCCCTACTACATTATCACAAATTCCTTTTTTTAACATTAGGACTTCGATATAAGCATTATAGCTGATTAGTCTTCTTTAACATAATAAGGGGAAGCAACGTGCCTTATCCCTTCAGATGTGAGGTAGGGATAACAAGGCAGATGGCTTATCTTTTTATCTTTTCATCTATTCTAACTCGAAGCATTCTGCTCTATAAGGCAAGAGTTGGATGTTCTAATGGATGCCGATGTGAAGGTTGCAACAATTCTTTTGGCAAAAAGACAGGTGAGAATTCAATTCTGACACTTGAGTGTTTTAAGTTTGCTAGATTTATATTGAATTCCTTGTTTGCCATAAAAAAATGAAATAAATATAAGACGGGCAATGCTCAGATTTCCCCCTAAAGTCTTGAGATTTATGGCTGCCTTTGACATGCACATGTTATTTTAACATTTTTTCAGTTTTGTTTATTAAAGGCGAGGGGCGAGTCGCCCTTTAAAAAGGCGAAACCTTTCACCGATGAGGTGCCAGAGGCATTGTCTTATTGAACTAGCAATATTTTTTTTCTTTTTTTCCTTTTGGTTTTTAAATGCCATCAAACAACAAAATAAAGTTCTGTCACTTTCCAATTTGTTTCAAATAGCAGCCAACAGCCGTAAAGAGTGTTTTATGCCTTCCAAAGAACCAACCTATATATCTCTCTTTCTTACTTCTTTCTCTCCTCTTCTTCAGCTTCTTTTCTATTTTTTCCTCTCTTTCTACCTGCTTTACATGGCACGCCAGGAGATCCAATGCTTGGGTTAAGTACTAGCTAGGCAACGGAGGTACATCTTAATGGTGCGATTAACAACTTCAGTTTGGCCATTGGATTGTGGATGTTACACAGGAAAATGCTAATTGAGTCCCAAAAGTCGAAACAACTCACGCTAAAAATGACTTGTGAAGATGGCATCTTGGTTACTTACAATTGTTTCACGTCAACCATGAAGTCTGAAAATCTACTGAAAAATCTGGGTAATATGGACAACAATATAAGCGGGAACAAGAGGTACAAAATGGGTGAATTTGGAGAAACGGTCAACATCACCAGTGGCTGAAAGAGATTTGCAGGATGCAAATTCTCAGCTTTGTTTTGCTGGCAGACGTGCAGTTGCTGACAAGCTGTCCGATTGTTGCTTTCATCCCCTTCCAAAAGAAATCCTTTCTAACACACTGGAGGGTTTTTTGCATCCCTTCATGAGCAGCATTATGGAATCTTGCCGCCATCGAAGTCGTCAATAGAAGTAGGCAAGAGGAACATAGGATGTTAATAAAAGACGAGTCTATCAAGAACAACCCATGTGTTCGACATCTTCCCTTGTTTGATATGGTCTCTTATGTCTTGGAGCTCTGTTGTTGTTGAAATTTTAGCCCGCACCGAGTCCAACCAAGCGATAATTGGTCTGGAAATGGGACATAGTAAGGCTATCTCATATTCTCGGCGTGAAAGTGCGTCTGCCGCTCTGTTCAATTTGCCTACACGATACTCAACTTTGAAGTCAATTGTCACTTACTCTAGGAAGAATAACAATAGGGAATTATATTATCTCATACTCTAGATGTAGGAAGAATAACAGGAGAGAATTGTAACTGAATTCCTGTATAAATAGAAGTGTTGTATTCAAAGAAGGAAATCAATCAAACAATCATTTCTTTCCTAAATTATGTTCTCTCTCAATCTATTCTCTCTCTCAATCCTAATTTTTCTATCTCCAATCTTCTATTGTTCATCTTTATTCTCTCTATACTCATCTCTATTTCCTGTCCTCGGTCCTTATCTGTAATAATTGGTATCAAAGCTAGTTCGACGGCATATTCACAATGTCCAGATCAGGTGCAGCCAATCAAGAGCAACGGTTAGCTGTGTTGAAGAATCAAATCAGAGATTTTCAGGAAACCTGCAGGAAAAATATAAAAGAATTAAGAGAAGAAATTAAAAGAAGTGCGATGGAAACAAGGAGTTTACTCTTGAAGGAGATCCGATCTATGTTTAGAATGACAGATCGGGGCAGAGGATATACATCTTGAGTAAATGAGGAAAACAATCCGGCAATAGCATTAGGAGAAAAAGGTATTCATCCAATTCCTTGGGAGAGCATCAACCAAATGCACAAGGAGCCAAAAAACTATGATTTCGTGTTTGATTGGGTAGGTATGCCCAAAATTGAATTGGTGACAATTGAAGGAAATGAACATTGGATTAGAAAATGTATTGAGTGCTTTGAAGTGGATAGGGTTCCTAAGGAGCAGATAGAGTTGGTTGGTCAATATGCAGAAGATGTAAATCATAATTTCACTTCTGCTGTTGTAAATATTCCTGCTTCTATTGATGCCCCCAAAATTATCATATTGAAGGGCAATGAGAATGAGAAGATGATCTGTGATGAAGCTGGAGGCAAGTATGAAGATAATAAAGATATGATTCTTCTTGAGCATCTTGGTGAAGAGCATTTCGATGAAGATCATAATCTTGCAATGTATTTGGAGCTGAAATTGACCCAAAGGAGTTCTATTCATGTGCTTTGATTATTCTGATGTCGGATGAATGAGGGAAATCAAGAAGGCAAAGGAAAAAAATTAGTAAGGAGAGTTATACTAATATCTGAATAAGATAATTCTACTTAAAGTATATGAAATCATTCTCTTATAATAGTTTGATTTGTAGAATTTCAGTCTTCTTGATCTTCTTAGGGACAAGAAGATCCTCATGAGGAGGGTATTGTCACATACTCTAAATGTAGGAAGAATAATAGGAGGGAATTGTATTATCACATACTCTAGATGTAGAGAGAATAACAAGAGAGAATTGTAGTTGACTAAGCCAAATATTAGTTAGGAGTAGTTACTGAATTCCTGTATAAATAGAAGTGGTGTATTCAAAGAAGGAAATCAATCGAGAAATCAACTAAACTGTTATTTCTCTCCTATATTCTATTCTCTCCCAATCTATTCTCTCTTAACCTTAATTTTTCTATCTCCAATCTTTTATTTCTCATCTCTATTCTCTCTATATACGCATCTCTATTTCCTACTCAGTCCTTATATGTAACAATAAAATCCATTAATTTACTCACCCAATGTTATTGAGGAGAAGTGATCAGAAATTGTTCCAATAGATATTTAAGGCTGAAATGGTCTATCTGAATGAGGAATGATTGGCCCCAGAGATAGATACGCCAATGTCAGACTGCTTTAGCTAGCCTGATTAATTCTCATTTATTAGTAGGTATTTTATGTTCCGATCAGTGAACTTGCGACTGAAAAATGCAAGTGGATGGCCATCTTGCTATAGAACTGCACCAATCTCACTTCTAGATGCATCACATTCCACACGAGCTCCTCCACAAAATTAGCTAATTGAAGAACTGATGCCTCCGACATAGCATGCTTTAAATTTTGAAAAGATTTGGTTGTTACTACATTCCACAAGAAGGCATTTTTTCTGAGATTTAAAGAGAGCTTCTAGAATACCATAATTCTAAACGAACCAACTATAGTACTCTGTCAGGCTAAGGAATCCTTGAAGAACTTTGATTGTCTTCAGTTTAGGCCAATCTGTAAAGGCCTAAACTCTTGCACTAGTCACTATATGTCCCAAGTATGTTAGTTGGGTCTCTCTAAAGGAGAACTTTGATAGTTTGAGAAAGATGATGAGCCCGTAATGTTTGAAACACTAATATGATTGGTGAAGATGAGTTGTCCAAGTTTTGCTATAAATTAAAATGTCATCAAAAAATACCAAGATAAACTTATAGAGATGGATCTTGAAGATTTCATTCATTAGTGCTTAAAAGTTAGATGGGGCATTTTTTAGCCCGAATGACATTATTAAAAACTTGTAATTGCCATGTTGAGTTTGAAACGTCATTTTCTCCACATCCACAGTATCTATTCCAATCTAATGGTAGCCCGACCGTAGGTCCGGTTTTGTGAAATAACTAGCTCCATGGAGTTTATCCAGAAATTCCTCTATCATCTAAATAGGGAATTTGTCTTTGACAGTTTTTAGTATTTAATTCCTTGTAGTATGCACAAAACTTTCAGGAGCCATCTTGCTTGCAAACTAATAACACCGGAGATGAGAAGGTTGATCTACTTGGCGAATAATCCCCTCATATCACCTCTATCTCATCTTTCTAGAAGTGTGGTTGATAGTAGGGACAGACCACAATCAGTCTTGTGCCCATTAATAGACAAATTTGGTCTAGTTCCTCCACCAAGGAGTGATTAGTGTTTTCGTTTAGGTCCCCTTAGTCTTCAACTTCTAGCCAATATAGATTTTTTACATTGATGTCCCAGGTATATTGCTCATCACAATTATAGCAGACTCCTTTTGCTTGCCTCTCTGCCATTTCCCCACCGAATCAATCTCCTTATGACAAGTCTTGAAGAACTGTTGATCTTATTTTTTTTGTTTTTGCCACCGAAGAGCCTACATTTTGACTTAGGAGGGGGATGAATGATGAAGATGGTGTCTGTCTCGTTCCTGCCTAGGTAGGCAAGGATTTTTGCATTCCTCGCATCAACATTTGACTTCTTTCAAAGGTTCGAGTCAAACTCATGGTTGTCATGAGGTTGGAAGGTTGTTGCAGCTCTACATCTACCCATATTAATTCGGATAGGCCTGTTGTTGAGCTGGGTTGAGGAAGCTTACCTCAACAATAAGGCTTAGAATCTGTATTGGTATTCCTCGATGGTGCCTATTTGCTTCAGGTTAACCAATTCCCCTAACGGATTGATTCTTAAGGAGGTTCAAAACGCATATGGCAATATGTTTTGAAGACTTTCCAAGCGACTCTAGGTTCATCTTACTCCAATTTAAAGACCCACAATTGAGCCTCTCCATTCCAACCATGTGGAATGCTGCTAGTCCCACCTTGTTGGCCTCTATTGTTTTCTTGTCGTGGAAGAATTGTTCACAACGGTTCAACCACAGCAAGAGATTTTCTGAGCCGTCAAAGGAAGGTAAATCAAGCTTTGTGTAGTGAGGAACGATTGTTGTCCTTGGCCTCGCCTCCCAATGTTTGTCCACTAGGGTTTGCAAGTGCAATTGGGTGTTGCTTTTGAAGCCCTTTCAGTTACTTGTGCTGGTCTTGCTTTAGTATTATGTATTAGCTATTGCCTCCAGCGACCCTCGAATCTCCTTCTATTCATGGCATTGCTGTTGGTGCCGCTCTTCGGACATCTGGATATGAGAATCCAATTTCTGTTATAGGTTGAATTGATCCTCCAAGACACTAGGCTCTAATACCAACTTGTTAATATCCTTGGTAAGGGATCAGGTCAAGAGTCTATTTACAGGGAAACTTTTCTTTACCTTGGCTACAACTCTTACCTCGTCAGGTAGAACCTATGGTGACAGAAGAGAGGAAGGTTACCAATGAATTTAATGGGTAGCCACTTAAATCAATAAAATCACCTTCAAAACGGCACCCAAACACAAAATAAGTTAGGGGAACGAGGGGTACACCTTTGAGCGATGCGGGCAATGTCAATAGGAGTCGAAGAAGACATCACACACACCTCCACAAGTCGGCGAGTGTGACGGCGAACAGTTTACTTGGGACTCACGCGCTGAGATTTCGGCAATTGAATTTTGTAGAGGAGCTCGCCAGAAAGCTTCCTACCTTTCTCGGGGGCAGTGATATCAAAATATTATCCTGAAATGGTTTCTAAAGAACAGTAGCCTAAATCAAAATTGGGTCTTACCCACGTATATAGTATAGAAGAACATATTTTATTATATTGTATTGTGAAAGGAGATGAGAATACATATTTGTATACGTGGAGACTAGAAAGGAAGTTAATTCTTAAAATCATGCCCTAGAATCAAACTAATTGGAAATGAATCTCATATCCAATCAAGCTAACAAAGAAATAAATCTTCTCTCAGGAAATTTCCGAACTCTGAATTCAGATTGAGAGGACTCCTAATCTCAAGTGAAGATAAAATTAGGTGTTGCTATTGGTTACGAAGTAGGAGACTAGAGTTTTAAGAGAAAACAATTTGAATTATGCAGGTATATCTAGTCTTTGCAGATAGATTCCTAGAAAATTCAAAAATAAAAGAAAATCTAATCTAGATAGTGTCCTAATAGAATGAAAAAAATCCTATTTGGCAAGTATAGGTGCTGGGCTCATTTTGTGTGCCTTTACTTCCCACAAATGAGTCAACAACAGCTGGCAGTGGCAAGAGTTGAAAGGGAGAAATAATGAAAGAACAGCAAACAAAAGAAGGAAGAAGAAGAGGAGGGTGGATGGTAGTGGAGGAGGGTTTTGTGTTTTGATAAATATAGGGTTTCTAGTGCGAAATGAATGAATATATAGGTGGAAATTGTGGGTTGAGATTTATTAAAGATGGATAGTTATTATTAAAGTTGAATAAAAGCAATAGAGAGAGAGAGAGAGAGAGAGAGAGAGAGAGAGAGAGGGAAATTGAGGGTGGCAGGAAACGAAACTGGCACCTAACGCTGACCACCAAGAGGGGAAATGTGCTATACTTTTTTCTTCGGACATTATTTAGATCAGTTTGGTTCAGTTCCGTTGAACACAGTCAATAATCGGAGAGAAATCCCTTCAGTTAACTTATTAAGAATTTAAACTTGAGGATGAGCTCCTTCTCGAAGGGGGGAGTAGTTTCAAAATTTCCTAAATATAAGGTTTTCTCTCGACGAGTTTGAACACATTCTTCCTGTGATATCACATAGCTTACATACCTGAGCTCTCAAAGCATAATTCACAGTGTAGAACAATTTTCCAATTGCTTTATTAAAATAAATTTAGCCTTCTTACGTTCTTTTGCCTTAACTGTTTAATTATATTCTGCATCTGCTCTTTTCTGAATCACTTATGCGTGATGTCCGAATATTCATCCATGATCTAATTCATTCATGATCTATAAGCAGTGGCCTTGGTAAAGACAGTGCAGTATGGAACTAATGCAGTATCCTATTCAAGAATTGTTTGATTTATTAACTGAATGTTGATGATCAATTGAGAAGCTACTACAGTTGGCTATCTTTTATCAAAACTCCTCAGTTGGAAGCTATATATTATTTCTATTCATTTTCCAGAGATAATAGCGAACTTACTGTTCTATAATGGTGGAATTGCAGAATCAATATACAGAAGAGCTGATAAATGGAAGAATCCATCTCATGAACAACTGGACACTCTGGAGACTCGAGATGGTTTTGTGATAGCAGGGAGAGCTCATCAGCTCTCAACCTGGGAAGAACTTGCTGATATGAGCCATCTGACTCCACTGTCGCATTGTCACGCAGGGAAAGTCGCAACTTCTCTCAATATAGGGGATAATTCAAGATTTTCTCAATCTCAAGCATATCAGGAAAGCACCCTCCACTCATCTGCTGGTTACCTCCATAGTCACCATTCACCCATTAGTCCTACACCAAAATTATATGGGAGTAAGGTCCTCCCTGAGATTAACTCGGACACTATTCTTTATCAGATGTTGGAGCATGATACACCTGAGACATTCGAGAACACTTTGACCCCAATACGAGCAGTGAAAATTAGTTCACCGAATCAGAAACGGGTGTCTTCACAAATTCAATCGCAAATGGTGATATCAAGCACTTTACATGGGTTGAGAAGTGGGCGCAAATTAATTTTGCCGGCTGTGCCATCTTTCCCTCCTCTATCTCCATATGTCAAGTTGAAAGATGGAAGCCAACAAAGTAATGGCGACAGTAAAGATAGTGTACCAGCTGTCAGTGATGCGCATATCTAAACTTGTGGTTTGTGATCATTTTGTCATTTAGATCCATAATGCAGTTTTTTGGATTTTCAGCCTTTGTTTGAAGGCATAACTAGATAGCGCTTTTCCCAGGACACTCCAAGCAACTGTTGACGAACTCCGCCATTTCCCGAGACATCAAAGAAGCATACTTTATGCGATGATGTTAAATTTTGGCCTAACTTTTACCTTTGCAGCGTTAAGTTGATGCTGTTGAGAGTAAAGGTGCACATGTAAATCGTTGGTAAGAGTGAATAGTTGTTGGTAATAGCTTTCCTGAGCTTTGTCCCAATAGAACGAATGAATTTGTTAAGTTGGTGCCTTCTCTTCCCTCTTTCTTTCATCCTTCCTGTTTTTGGTTTCTTTAGTGATAGATTTGAACCAAGACGATGCCCTCCCTTTGCCATAAATGCTGTTAATAATATCATCATTGGATAACAACGAAGTTTCACCGACAGAGTTGTGAAGGTGACCTACACTATTTCTACTTTTCAGAATAGCAGTACAGTTTTTCCTTTTTTCCTGAAGTGAGTTTGCTTTCGTGATGATCTGATGTAATTTGAACTTTTATTGCAAGCAGCTGCCACGTACAGCAGTTGAGAATCTTTTTTATGTCACCTTGCATTAATTTTTTTTTTTTTACCTCATGTTTGAAATCAAGAATTTTTCAAGTATGTATTTAATGGATTTCTTTTTTTTTTAATTAATTAATTATCTGTTTGAAAGAAAAAATTCAAGAGAGGGAGAAAGCCAAACTGGTAGATAGAACATTAGATTCAATTTAACAAAATGCTCAGTGAGCAGAATAACTACATCCATTAATGCTAATTGCTAAATTCTACAAGCTACATGAAAGAAAAACACATTCAAAAAAACTTTATTTTTCAGGACAGGGAAGAAGACAACACGGAATTAGGAGAGTTAATTGTCTATACCATATACCCATTCTATTTACCACCTACTTATACAAATCCGTTTCTTTCCCTTATCTTGTTATTGCTCCCTGTTGTTCCTCATCACTAGCTCTTAATAGAAGTTATGAACGTGATCCTTCCAGGCCCAGTTTTATTGTAAGCCAATTGCGAACCTCTTCCATTTCTTTAGGAACTGTGTAATGCCCAAGCCTGTTGTCATGTTTAAGATGCAAGATAATTTTCTTTAGTATTCTATTAGGAATAGTCATTTGTTAAATGCTGGTTATAGATACTTACCCATCATATGGTTTAAATATGAGATGTCGAAAGCCAGCTAAATTTAAGGCGTGGGCAGATTTCTCCCCATAGTTGTAGGGGACTACATCATCATCTGCATCAGATTACGAATTGCATAAAAGATTGAACTAGACTA
>CAOGCB010279310.1:0-10160 GCA_948266635.1 Cnidoscolus chayamansa
AAACTCTGATGTAGTATTGAAAAATGTATTATAAAATGTTTTTGTTGGACTGGATAATGATGTTTTAAATTATTTAGAAAATGCGAAAAATTTATACAGGTTTTCATTGAGCTGTGATCCTAATCATCCTTTACAGGGTGAGTATTGGTTTTCCTGTAGAGTAAGGGGAAAATCATTAGTCATTCTGTGGGAGGCATGTCATGGGAGATGTGACAAAATGACCATGGATCTTGGCATGCCATGCAACCGTATAATTTCTTTAAAGAATAACACAACAAACCTTTTGTTTAAGTTACCTTGAGTTTTCAAAGGCTTCAAACTCTCATGGTCTGAATGGATAATGAACTCCTTAGGAAACCAGTAAGCAAATCCCTGCAAAAAAGAAACAACGACTGCGGGCAAAGAAAAGTTAAGATGGTCAGTGGAAAAATAAATATTCTTGCACATTAGTACAAGTAAGTACCGTTTGGCCTTCAAGGCTCTTTTCATCTCACTTATATCACCAATTGCACTCATGTTTCCCTCCAATTCTTTTCTCTCATAGCTCACAAGTGTATTTTTATCACTCTCTGACACAACCTTACTAATCTTTTCTTTTTCACTTTTATGTTTCTCTCACTCTTTGAATTCTCTAGCAATCTTCAACTGATCCTCCCTAGCCTTCAAAGGATTGAGAGGTGTCAAAATCACCTGTCTTTTATTCAGAACAAATAAATATCGATTATGATAACCATCATGGGTAACCTTCATGTCGAACGGCCAGGGTTGTCCCAACAATATCTAGCAAGTTTGCATAGGTACCACATCACATAATACCTCATCCTGATATTTCCCTATAGAGAAAGAAAATAGTACCCTCTCGGTGACCTTAACCTCCCCACAATCACTCAACCATCACAATTTATAAGGCTAACCATGCTTTTCAATTTTCAGGCTCAATTTATCAACCAATAACGTGCTAACAAAATTTGTACAGCTCCCACTATCAATAATCAAACTACACACCTCGTTATTCACATGGTATCTGGTATGAAAAATGTGCTCTTGTCGTACCTTTTCACCCTCATTCTTAGGTTGGCTATTAAGAATTTGCATGGTAACATGAAATTTTCCCTTAATAAGATTCTCCATATTCACATCAATGCATTCTTCAATTGGAGGCCTATCATCTTCCTCCTTCAACATCATTCCCCTCTTTGGGTGCCTCTCAAATCTGCAACCCACTGAAGTGCTAGCTATGGGCCCTCTATTTTACTCCATTTTACCCATCCTCTGTCGGACCGATACTAACTCAGCCCTTATCATCTTTCTCATCTCACCCAAAAATGTATCAAACATCAATTTATTGTCAGAAGAACTTTGATTAGACATGTTGCTCCAATAAAGAATGTTAGCAATAACAATAAAAAAAAATATAATGGCCTCACAAATCACTCCCTCACGTGTTTTCACTCACATATGGAAAATTTCTCTCGTGTTTCACATAATTTTGGATATCTCTCAGTAATAATCTCACTACTCTACTTTTCTTTGCAAGTTCTTGTTTTAGAACTAGCTCAGTGAAATTCCTCCAAATAAACCACTAAGATTAAACCAACACAACAACTCAGAATTCTAACGACAATAAAAAACTACAAGACAAAGGATGATGAAAGGACGATGAAAAACGTAATGAAAAACAATGAACTCAATGATTAATCAAATAAAACAAAAACAATGGACCCAACGATTAATCAAACAAAATGAAAATATCAACAAGATTCAATCGACAATCAATAACTTTTTTTATCGAATTTGTGATCATTCTTTTTTTTTAGTTCGACTTTTCTTTTACTTTTTTTTGTACAAATTCTTTTCTTCTTTTCTTCTTTTTATACGAATTCTTCTTCACCTTTTTTGAATGCTAACAAAGGTTTCACAGAGATCTCAAGCCTAGAATTTGCAATTCAGATAATTAAACTCCTCAAACAAATTCAATAGCAATCGAAGTTCTATTAACCGATTGAAACATGTAGTTAGAAGAGTCAAAATTCTTTTGATGACAACGAAACAATGGAATCGAATGACAATTGTAGAGAAGATGAAACATGAAAACAAACGATAAACAAAAATTATAAACAAGGATAGATTTACCCGATTCAATGAATAACCACGAGCTTTGATACAAAATGACGCGAAGCCCAAATAAAGATCTAAGACCCAATGATCAATAGAGGTTCTCAAACAATAGAATCACAATTTAATTGAATTGATACGCATGTAACCCGACCCAAATCGAACCTGTCAATTAGAACCTAAGTTATCCAAATCGATCTCTTCAAGCGTTAATTGAAGAAATTTGATAACGCGAGTAACCTGACCCCAATCGAACCTGTCAATTAGAACCTAAGTTATCAATATTGATCTCTCTGAGCGTTAATTGAAGAAATCAAGCAGTTCTATCACAAGAACTAAAGGAAGAGAGAATTCTCTCAAAGAAAAATCATAAAAAATATCATCTAATTCGTTTTGGCTGCCAAACGCAAGTATTTATAGGCAAAACCTACGTCCTACACATAGGTTGGCGGCCTAAATACAAATATGGTCAGCCTAAAACAT
This sequence comes from Cnidoscolus chayamansa, assembly GCA_948266635.1. NCBI lineage: Eukaryota > Viridiplantae > Streptophyta > Magnoliopsida > Malpighiales > Euphorbiaceae > Cnidoscolus > Cnidoscolus chayamansa. The sequence continues at coordinate 2,599 of CAOGCB010279310.1, forward strand.
GAAAATAATAAAATAATTGTGATAAAATAGAGGCTAGCAAGGAAGGCCGGCGGTGTAGAATCAAGGTCAGCGGCCTTCTTGCGATAAATGACATGAAGGACCATTTAGGCCGGCCAAAGACAAGCAGCCTAAATGGGAGATAGACGGCCTTCCTTCATTTGACGTTGTCAGTCCAATGTTGATGTCTCCCGCTTCATCCCAACTTTGACATTTGATGTTCATGGTCTTAGGAATTGTGTTAGAGTCGTGTTAAATCACCTCTTGCTCACGAAGCTCCAAAATCAATCCTTGCAAGGCCTCTTCCATCTGCTTGATCAGTGATCGTGTCATAGGACCTTTGATACCTTGTAACGGATCATTGGATTTCTCCTAACCTCTGGACATCTCTTGATCTCCATCATTAGATAAATCCTACATGAATCTCCCATAGTAGCCAGCCAAACCCAAGAAACTTTTGACCTCTATAAGTATTGTGGGTGTTGCCCAATCTGCTACCACCCCTACTTTCTTAGGGTTAACCTCAATGCCATGTTTTGACACCACATTACCTAAGAAAGAGATGCTCTTTAACCAAAACTCATACTTTAAGAACTTCGCATACAACTGATGCTCTCTAAGTGTCTATAGAACCATCCTTAGACGTTGGGCATGCTCTTTTTAGTTTCTAGAGTACACCAAGATGTCCTCAATGAAGACTGTCATAAAGTGATCTAGAAATGGTAAGAAAACCATGTTCATAAGATCCATGAATGCTACATGGGCATTTGTTAACATAAACAACATTATAAGGAATTAATAGTGCCTATACTAGCTTATCTTGAATGTAGCCTTTGGTATATCATCCTCTTTGATCCGCAACTGATGATAGTATGATCTTAAGTCTATTTTGGAGAAGCAACAAGCTCCTATTAATTGTGTCACACCTACCCATGACATGCCTCCCACAGAATGGCTAATGATTTTCCCACTTCCTCTAACTGAAAATCATTAATCACCCTGTAAGGGATAATTTTGATCATTACTCTGTAAAAATCCTGTAGAAATTTTTCGCATTTCTCATTTTCCAAATAAATTATTTTAAACATCATCATCCATTTAAAACAAACATTTTACAAAAATATTTATCAGAGCTAAAATAATAATACACGCAGCATAAAGATTCTTTATTACAATACTGCATCTTTCCTTGATTGATAGTTATAAAATTATAAAGTATTCTCATTACAATACTTTTGGGATATGGCTAGTTACAACGATATATACCTCTGCACTTTACAAGAAGGCTCACTGTTCGCCTTGCTTTCTCTTGCTGCTTTCACCTGCGTTTATATCAGGGATAAATGTTGAGTTTAAAACTCAGTAAGTTATACACATACTCACATATAGCATGCAACATATCCAATAAGTCATGCACATCCACCATCTAATGATTTCTTATCAAATATTATCATAAATCATTAACATAATTAAAATAAACATTATCCTTTATCATTTATCATTTCATATAAATTGCCATCAAAATGATTTAAAAATGCAATGTCACAAATCATGATATGGATGCATTTCATGCTATGCATCCACCATTTTTCTTTCCTCCAATAATCATATATCAACTTCCAATGGTGCACCATACACATTTTTCAATATCATTTACACATTTTTCTTTTATCATGGGTCACCTCTTCATCTTCATGGTTCTTCCCATTTTTTTATATATCATGGGTCACCACTTCATCTTCACGGATCTTCCCATGTTTTTATTTTATGTCACAGGTCACCACTACATCTCTATGGGTCTTCTTGTGATTATGCATGATATGCTATATGAATTCATGTTACCATATGCACAAAATAACTTATGTTCAATAATCATGCACATATGTTTTTTTTTCTTATCTATAATTCTCAACAAATCAATATCATATTCTTAATCATCTTTTCTTTCTTTCACAACATATCAATCATATATAATGAAATGCACAATCAATATAATCACACCTCAATATTCACAACTAATTCCACAAACATCATTCGCATTCACTCTAAAAAATCACAATCAAAATATCACAGGTGGCTTCCAGCTTATATATCATTATCTCACCTGTTTTTTTTAAATAATAACAACTTCAAGAAAATCACAAGCATACACACATTTCAATAAATATCACCATGCACATAATAGCATGATGAATTCATAAGTTTCAACAACACAATTAACAATTGTTTAAAAACATAATCATCATGCACAATGTTACATGATGACCTCATAACTTACCTTCTATAATTTTTCCCTTATCGATCCTCTCACGTTCCATAGGATTAGGCTCACTCCGATTACCTATTCACATTATATTCTCACATCAATATTCATAGCATCTTCATTCAAAAGCATTACCTAAATACTATGAATTAAAGTCTACCCATATCTTCCCAAAACTTGTTCTAAGTCTTATCTTTTCCTACCATTTCTCCTTGATAGAAGCAAGTTGTGCTCGCGAACCTACAAGTCAAGCTCGCGAATGCTTTTTCAAAGTTACTGTCTCGCGAAAGGCCTAATTCGCACTCGCGAAATCTCAAGTCGCCCTCGCGACTTTGGCACAAAAATTTCTATCTGATTTTTGGACCATTTCGCATTCGCGACTTCTAATGTCGCGCACGCGAATTTAGCTAAAAACCTACTGTCTAGTTTTGATCCACTTTCGCGCCCGCGACTTTAAGAAAGCCTTGGTCGCGACTTCCATTCCCAGAGGCAAAAACCTCACTTCTTTCAACTCTAAATGTGCTAAAACCTTATACACTACTAAACCACTTTATATTCAAGCTCTCATTCAAGTTTTAACTCATGTCCAATTCATTTGAGCCACTTTCTACTTAGCTAAGTTTAATAGCAAATCAAGTACCTTTAGTACTAACCTCTTGTGATTTCAGTTCATTCCACCTATCTATTCAAGTCATTTTAAACTCAATTTTTAATTGAAGTTCTATACCATATAACTAAAGGTTCATTCCAAATTTCATGTCATTTGGACTCAAATAGAGTACCAAATTAACTATTTCCATTTCTGCAGACTTGCTATAGAATCACAATTCACTACTCCCTTATCTAATCTCTGTCACCCATCTAGGTTCTATTTAAGTCAAAGTTCCAAACACAAAACTTTTAGCTAACATCCTAACCAAACTTCATGCCAAATTTCATAACTTTATCTCTTCATTATGACTTTTTCAAATCACTTAAAACATTAACTACTCTGTTCTGAAATTCCAGAACTGGTAGTTTTGACCTTTGTCTATTCTTCCTACTTTTTCATGCATCAAATGATCTAATTTCATAAAATAGTGTTCTAGACATTTGTAGCTAACATTCTAAGCTTTATACCGGTATATCATTTATTAGTTTTGGACTTCATTTCGTTCATCAAAACCTTAGCACGATTTTACTGTTCACGCAACCCTAATTTCCAGTTTTCACCCCTTTAACCATTTTCTCACTTTATTGGTTTTGGTTACTTTGATTCAAGTCTAATTATCATGTTTTAATCACAATAAACTTGTTACTAAGTTCTAGGTTTACCTCAACTCAACCTAATAACAACTTTCTTTAAACTCTATCCATGCAACTTTAAACTACAAAGTATACACCACTAACCTGTGTATGGAGAACCTCTTCTTCTTCTTCTTCTTCTTTCCTTCTCTTCCTCTTTCTCTCTTTTCCTTTCTCTTTTTCCTTCTCTCCCGTCTATTCTCTTTCTTGTATCTACTGCCTTCTTACTTTTTCCTTAATTAGAGATACTTATCTCTCTTTTTGTTTCTTTAAGCCTCTTTATTTGACTTTTCTACATTTTCTTTTTATTCTTTTCTTTTCTTTTCTTTTCTATTTCTATTTTTATTTTATCTTTTCATTTTATTTTCTTTTACTTTTTCCTTTCATTTACTATTTCCCCTTTTTATTTCCCTTTTCTTCCACATTTATTCATTTCTACATTTATTTCATTTTACATTTCTTTTTCTTTACTACTTTCATTTGCTTCACTATTTTCATCTTATTTTCTTTCCTAATTTCTTTCTCTATTTTCCACTTCCTTAATTATATTTCTTACTTCATTTACTCATTTCCTTGCTAATTTCATCATTTTAGGTATCTAATCTTCTAGGCCCTAAAATACGTTCATGACAAATTGGTCGAACAAATCAACAATTCTCGGTAAGGGGTACTTACTTCACTATGACTTTATTAAGATGTCTATAGTCAATAAACAATCTCATACTCTTATTCTTCTTTACAAAGAACACTGGTGCATCCCATAGAGATGTACTCGGTTTGATGAAACCCTTATCAACTAGTTCTTACAATTGTGTCTTTAACTCTTGTAAATCTGCAGGTGCCATCCTGTAGGGTTGGATAGAAATGGGTTTAATACTCGGTAAAAATTCTATCTCCTTATCAAGCGAAAAACCTATAAGATCAACAGGAAATATATCAAGAAACTCCCTCACCACTGGCATTGACTCTGGCTCCTTAACATCTTGATATGCTATCCTAACATAGGCTAGGAATCCCTGGCACCCCTCCTAAGCAATCTATGTGCATGTATAGAAGATATCAAACCAATGGGCATCCTTATGGTGTCCCCCTAAAATGTGACGTATGATCCGTCCTGTCCTCTGAACTTGACTACCTTATTATTGCAATCCAAGGTAGCATCATGCAGTAATAGCCAATCCATACCTAGGATGACATCAAAATTTGTTAGATCTAGAACCACTATGTCTGCCGGAAGGCATTTATCCTTTACAAACACTAGACAACACTAACAACTCATCTCTGCCAATGTTGGATCATACTTGGGTCCACTAACCCATAACGAACAATCCATTAGAGCAACAATCAACTCAATCCTACTCATGACCCTCGACGATATGAATGAATGAGAGGTACCTAGCTCTAGCAATGAATGTACATTTGTAGTTCCCAGAACCTGCTAGAAACTGAGTTTTTCCTAGAAGGTCAAAAAACCAGCTCCTTACCATCTACAGTTCCCAAAACCTAGTAAACTTCATTCTCAACATTAAAAACACATTTTAAAACCTATTTCAACTTATTCACAACATCAAAACTATCAAAACATAACCTAAACATAAACTTATACATTCAGAGTCACTATTCACAATAATTATTCACCCAACTCTGCAACTTAACCATTTTCACTCAAAACACTTATAATAGCTACTAAAATCACAATGTGGTACCAATTAGGTGTTTTCTCTACATCACTCTTCCAATAACTTCATTTTAAACACAAATAAACACATATTCATCTAAATCCACGAAAATCAGGGTTTAAAACTAAAACACCCATTTTTAAGAACATTTCATCTTTTAACATATTTTCAACTTAGATTTTCTCCCATTATATCCAAAACAAGTTTAGAATAATGGTACTAATGTGTTTAAGGAAGATTGGAGGATGGGAATGTGAATCCTTCAAGATCCACCGATGATCCTTGTTCAAACGACCTAATCACTTTTGATCCACCACTTCCCAAGCTCTCCTTCCTTCTACTTTGATTCCTAAGTTCCCTTGTGTTGATTTATTGCACTCTTTGCTTCTCCCAAAATGTTAACGCCTTGAGTGAGAGATAGAGAGATGAAGAAAAATGCTTAAAGTTCCCAAAAGAAAAACCCTTTTCTCATGTACCCTTTTTTTTGTAAAATTCTTCACTTAGTCCTTTAAATCTTATTCTTTGCAATTAAGTCCTTAAATTTTGTTTTCTTTTCATTTTAATTACTTAACATTTTCAAATTTAGATTTTAATTCCTATTCACCATTCCATCCTGATTTGCTAATATTCCATGAATATTTCATTTGAAAATTCAAAATTCAACATCGAAACAGTACCGGGTGTTACAATTTTTATGAGTAATATTAATAAAATTATTCAAAATGATAAATATGCATCATAATGAGTTCAAATAAAAAAAGTGATAATATTCAAATATAAAAAAAATAACATAAGAAAAAATATATGTAACTACCAAAGACTTGGTATTTATCGCTAAAAATTTTAGAAATACACAAAATATTTGAGTAAAAATATTACCAACAAAACAAGTAGTCGGTAATTATAGATGATATTTTTTATCAGTAATATTAATTTTAAAAATAAAACAAAGAAGGAAATATTCATACATGATTTAAATAAAAAATTAAAATCTAAAAAAAATTGAAAAGAGATTACCTAGGTAATGTCGTTGTTGATTATAAACCAAATGATATTTAGATTAAAAAAATAACAAAATGAATATAAACTGAAACACTACCAACGAATCAAATCGTCAGTAACTATCCACGAAACATTTCATATGAAATATTAATTAAAAAGAAAAAATATGAATATGTATAGAAAATATTACTAACAAAATGATTAGTCAGTAATTACAACGACATTTTTTGTCGACAATATTAATTTATAGAATAAATGGAGAAGAAAAAAATTCATATGTGATTTAATTAAAAAATAAAAATCAATAAAAAATTGAAAAATGATTACCTACATAATGTCTGTTGTAAGGGTTCTTGCGGTCACCGCGGTACAACTCTTTCTGAAATGAAAATTAAGAGTCACCATCCTGATTTTGAAGGAAATCAGAGAAAACAATTTTTTTTTTTGGATAGTCATGGAAAATATATTATAGAGATTCTGAGCTTGGGGTCCTTATGTAGGTGGATTTGAAACTATACTCATTTAATCAAGCTAATACTTAGAGTCTTATCAAGATGTAGGATCCCTTCATTTAACGAAAATCGTCTAGTCGAGTCGAAAAATTCTTTAATGTCTCCACTTATTAAAAAATATCATATTTAATAGTGAATAACCCAGTTCTAAGTGGATTTTTGACACCTCTGTATTATTGTTATTTTTTAAAATATTTGTCAAAACTCTTTTCTTGAAATCTAGCAAAATACCTTGATTTGAATGAAAATGCTCATTTTCATAAAGTAGAGTCTTTTAAAAGTGAGCACGAAATGAAAGGTTAAAGAAGGCATTCACCAATAATTGTTTCTTCAAAAGTAGAAATTGGGCCATGTTCTTCAGGTATGCAAAATTAAAGAAAGTGACATAATGAAGGATGGCAAACAATGAAAAGCAAGTGAAAAGCAATTAAAACCCTTATTCAATGTTAACGAAAAGGGAATCACTTACCTGAAGTTAACCCTTTTAATGTTTAAGAATCTCCTAAATCGAATTCTCAAGAACAACTCATGTTTTCTTAAGAAAACATTTTCTATTCTTTCTTTTCTTTTTCTTTGAGAAAATTTTCTTTCAAAGAGTTTTGAATAGCCCTTTGGGTATTCTTTCAATTGCTTCCTCTAGTAAAATTTCCATCTTTTCTATTGTATTGAGTGGAGTATTTATAAGATTCTTTGACCCTCTCCTCTAGGCAACCCATATTTAAAGGACCCATCTGACGGTTCAAATTTAAAGGGTGAGTTGCATTAAATGTGGTGGTCAAACGAGTCGCATTTAATGGGGGCACTCGAGGGAAGAAAAGACTTGAG
>CAOGCB010279435.1:0-21296 GCA_948266635.1 Cnidoscolus chayamansa
TTTGACATTTTGGACTAAATTTTATGATATTTTAGATAAGAATTAGGATATGATGTCAGAAAAATCCAACGTGAGATGTAATTGTGGTCCGTGAAGGTGACGCTAAAAAGCGCGGGGCTTTACTTCTCATAGGTTGTAACCGCCCAATAAAGAGCGCCAGGTCATAGTCTCTTTTCCACCTGATCGACACGTGTATTCCACCGAAAAATAATTATTAAGCTGATTTCATCCTCACTGTATTTCATGTGATTCCACCAATCAATTGACGTGTCTTTGCCACTGGTCATATCTCGCTCTGTTCATACTACCGGATAATTTAAATAATTAATAAATTAATAGAAAGATTACTGATTTGAACTTTTTGAGTGGAACAATGCAGAAGTTTTACGTGGCAAAGTGCAGAATGACACATCTCCATGCTCAAATAATTAGAAGAGCAATGTCGAATTTTCTCTCTATCAATCTTCTCTTTCTGGGTTTATGTTTCTTGTTTTTCAGTTCTTGAAGTGGCGATTGTAATGGTTTCTTGTGTACGAAGGTACATTCATGCAAACGCATTGCTTCTTCTTTCACTTATGGGTTCTCTTTGTTCAGGAATTATTCGTTAATCTGAAGAACTCTGAATAATTAGGATACTGATAAAGGAAAAAATTTTCCGGGAAAATTTGGATTATAAATTGAACTAGAAGAGACAGAAAGATGAAGTTCGGGAAAGAGTTCAAGAAACAAAAGGTGCCTGAGTGGACTGAAGCTTATATGGATTATAATGGCCTTAAAAGAATTCTGCGAGAAGTCTTGGAATACAAGAAGAGCAGGCAACCTTCAACACCGTTGAGAGCCTTACACCACAGATTAACAATGCACAGAGCCTTTAGTGGTCTGGACCTTCTAAAACCTACCAAATTTCCCAGTAAGGGAGACATTGAGGACCAAGTTATAAATATTAACACATCTCTGGAAGATGGTTGTAGAAAGTCCTACAAGACTGAATTCCTGAGGAAATCTGAAGAAGGGGGAGACATAGAGGTAATGTTCTTCAAAAAACTTGATGAGGAGCTGAACAAGGTTAACTCATTTTACAAGGACAAGGTTGAGGAGATGGTGCATGAGGCATCTTTGTTAAATAGACAAATGGACGTCTTGATTGCGTTGAGGATCAGACTGCAAAGACATGATTTTCAGGGTTCCAATGCCGCGGCAAGTTGTTCAAATGACGTTTTTGCTGCAAACCCCTTGAGGGAAATTAATTCAGGTAAGAGATGAACATCTACTTCCAGTTCTTTTATATGTTTAATAAGCAATAATAGAACTATGAGAAATTAGAGAACTGGAACCAAAATAGATTTAAAATTTTGTATCTACATAAATGATTTTGGCTACAAATTGTTTGTTAAGACCTTGGTGTCCTAACTTCAGTTTGGTGAGAAGGAAAGGGAAGGAAAAGAGGAAGAAAATGAGAGAGAGAAGATAGAAACAGAACTATCATTGGCTAGCTTAGTAATGACTTCCTGCTTACCAAACCAACAGATTAAGCACCTTTCCCTTCCCAATTCCTCCTTAGTTGCTACAGTTGGGGTCATACCTATTGCTGTATAAATTGTATGTTTGTATAGTCCAAGTTGATGTGGTGTCCACCATGTAAGCATTGCAACTAGAAAGTGAGAAAACCATGAATCTTGGAATCTGGAGAGGAGTTACAAATATTGTCCAGTAGTGGACAATCAGTTACTGGAGAGGATGTATAAATTAGACAAGGATGAACAAAGTAGACAATCTTTAGAACACAATTTTGCAGAATATATACAAATGATCATTTATTTAAATTTAATGTAAAGAACATTGAAATATGAAGCTTCGTTATCCCAGTATTTCAGAATTCAATGCCATAAGTGCAGGAGTGGGGAATATGGATGTTAAATTTGGCATTCAAATGGGCAATAATTGTGTGTCATTGGAGTCTATTCACGCATGCAGTGGAAATGCAGTTAGATATTGGCCTAATTAGATAACTGTCTTCTCCAATTAAAAAAAAGTCATTTTACATTTTTAGGCCAATGTGCAGGAAGGGCGTATGCGGAATCAAACCTCAGCGAGGATGCAAGTAATGATTCTGATCAAGAACAATCTAGTGACAACCCAGAAGTCAGTGAAGCTCACACTGCCAATTCTGGTAGTGCTTGCAAACCAGAGGAAAATGGTTGTGGACAAGATCCATTGAAAATACTTGAGTATGTGAAGCTTAACAATACTCTTGAGTCGCCTATATCAACTATTAAAGGAGTTTTCAAGGATTCTAAAGATGAGAACCTTAGCTTTAATAAAGAGGAGCTGAAGAAAGTTGAAGAACGACTTAGAGTTGTATTCATTGAATTTTACCAAAAGCTCCGTCTTCTAAAGCACTATAGGTAACTGATATTGCAAAGTCTATATAACTTATACTTTATAAAGATATTCTTGATGCTGATCTCATTGAATTACCTTATGTTTGTGTTTTTCAAATGGTTGAACCAGTTATATGAACCCTGCAGCATTTTCCAAGATCATGAAAAAGTATGAAAAGGTCAGACATCTACTTATTTTACTACTGCTTTAGATTCCTGAAATATTTATCATGAAAACAACCATGATTTTTAATGCACCAAAAATGATATTTTGGTCGATTGCTTCCGTTTTGGAGCTTGCTTTTTTTTTTCTAGCTGAAAGTTTCTATGCTGAATCTCCTTTTCTGGGTAATGCAGTGCACATCAAGGAGAGCATCCAGATCATACATGAAAATGGTGGATCACTCTTACCTTGGCAGCTCTGATGAGGTATTTATTCATGTTTGAATTATAAGATTAAATAAATGTATAGTTAACTTGTGGTATTCAAGATATTTCATTCTTCAGACATTAATAATTCTAATATATACTGGAAATTTTGACAATGATGATATAGGAGATAATACTTGTCCTACTAGGACTGGAGGCTGGTAAGTGTTTTGCTTTTTCTTAAGTGTCCAAGTATGTGCTAAAATAAACTTGACCTTTCTCTCTCGTTCACTGTTACTTTTATCAGAAATCACAAATCCATAAATTCAAATTATTGTGGTTTTAGTTGCATTATTGAAATCTGCATTAGAACGATCAGAGAATGAACGCACATTCTGAAATTAAGAAGGCTGTGGTAAGGAAATCTGGTGAAGAGTAATAATCATCTCATCTCAGTTAGCAAGTGAATTGTATCCTCTGGAAGTATTTGAAGAATAATGACACGAACAGGATTGAATTAGTACAGAAGAGATTTGGTTACTGATAATTATAGTTGATCAAGGTGCCCATGATGGTAGTTGCTACCCTATTTATGATCATGCTTACCATGTAAATTGCATTCATGGCCTTACAACTGAAGTCACTTCTACAAATACTTCCATATGAAAATCTCTTGCTCTTGTTACAAGGTTCTGAGTGCAATAGAATACTATACAAGGATGAAGGACCAATTGAGAATGCAGGATCGTAAAAATTTTGATTTATAAAAACGGCCATCTTTTCTAACTGTATTTTCCTGGTAAATCATATAACTCTGCTATTACAGGTGAGTGGCCTCCTTGAAAGGGTGGAGGATACCTTCATCAAGCATTTCTCAAACTCAAATCGTAGGGAAGGTATGAAGTCACTGAGGCCAAAAACAAAAACAGAAAAGCACAGCGTAACATTCTTCTCAGGCAAGTTGTATCAAGAACTTCAGTGGTGTTATTTCAAATCTCAGAAACAAGAAAATATTACATTTTTAATGGATATGCAAGTCTGGAAACACCCTTGAATTTACATTTCTCTGATCTCCATTAATTGATTGAACTTTTGGGTTACTGTTTTCAGGGTTTTTTTCTGGTTGCTCCATATTACTATTTTTAGCTGTTGTTTTGAGAATACAAGCTCAGAAACTGATGGAAAAAAAGGAAGGGGTCTCATATGTGGTCAACATTTTCCCACTTTACAGGCAAGAGACAATCATAGTCATAATGAACCTTTCTGTTTGATAGAAATCCTACAGCTTATTCGTCAAGCTCATTTGTCAACCTTTCTGAGAATCGTGTAGTCTAATTGCAGTTTATTCGGATATATTGTCCTACACATGCTGATGCATGCGACAAATATTTACTTCTGGAGGCGTTATCGGGTCAATTATCCATTTATATTTGGTTTCAAACAAGGTACAGAGCTAGGCCACAGAGAAGTTTTCATGCTAAGCAATGGCCTTGCATTACTTGCATTAGCCAGTTGCCTGGTGAATTTGCACCTGGATTCAGGATCAAATGCAGCAAAGTACAAGACAGTCACTGAAATGGTTCCTTTGGGCTTGGTTGCTGTAAGGTTCTACAAGTAGTTATAGTTTATCTCCATTACACTCTTTTTCTTGTGATTAATGAACAAACTGCTTCTGCAGAAAATGACTATTACAACTACTGTTCTTTTATTGTAAACAAATAGATATGATATATTTTCCATGTAACCTAACATGATGACGTATCCAGGTGGTTTTTGTCATACTTTTCTTGCCTTTTGACATCATTTATCGTTCCAGTCGCTTCTTCTTTATCCGGTGTTTATTCCATTGTATTTGTGCACCACTGTACAAGGTAATCAACACAGGGTTATGAAAATAATGAAAAGATGATACAATTGAATTAATCAGATAACTTCTTGACAATCTATATTTGCAGGTTACACTTCCTGATTTTTTCTTGGCAGACCACCTTGCCAGTCAGGTTTGAAATGTTTCCCCTGCATTGAAACAATAAAGAGAATGAGTTTCATGTCATCTTGATTGTGATGTTTACTGCTGTTTGACCTCAGGTTCAGGCCATCAGAAGTTTTGAATTGTACATTTGCTACTATGGCTTGGGGGAATACTCCAGGAGACAAAGCAAATGCCATAACCATGGTATCTATAATATCTTCTATTTTTCCGTTGCGATCATACCCTACTGGATTCGCTTTCTACAGGTGACATTTTTAGCTAGTATTACTTTGATATGTTCTTTGCTTCCATGTTAATTCTCTTACTATAAAGAAGAATCTTCCATCATAAAAGGAAAAAAGGATTCTTGACAATACTTTTCGAAAATACAATAAAATTTTTACAGTGCCTTCGTCGATTGTGTGAAGAGAAAGATGCAAAACATGGATACAACAGTTGCAAATACCTGTTGACAATTGTTGCAGTTGTAATGAGAACCATTTGTGAACTGAAGAAAGGAAAGTCCTGGACAGTGCTGGCCTTGATCAGCTCAGCTGTTGCAGTAATTATGAATACATATTGGGATATTGTAGTAGATTGGGGCCTTCTCCACACGAAATCAAAGAATCCTTACCTTAGAGACAAGCTTGTAATTTCACATAGAAGTGCCTACTTTGCTGCAATGGTAAATATTAACCGATCAAAATGAGAGTTTAGCATAGTGTTGCTACTACTGATTTGATACATTTCCTTGGCTTTTGTACAGATCTTGAATGTTCTTCTAAGACTGGCTTGGATGCAATTAGTATTAGAATTCAATCTGCCAAGCCATCATAAAACTGCTGCATCGACCGTAATTGCCTGCCTAGAGATCGTTCGCCGCGGTATTTGGAGCTTCTTCAGGTACCTGTGACAATTGCAGGGTCTAAATAAAAGTAGCATTAAGTGATTGTTAATGGTTACTTATGGTTATCAAAATGTTCATGTAATATTCAACCAGGTTGGAGAATGAGCATTTGAACAACGTCGGCAAGTTTCGAGCATTCAAATCAGTTCCACTTCCTTTCAATTACTATGATGCAGATGCTGACAAGGATGATTAAGCATCAAGATTAGCTACTTTTGTTCCACTGTTAAGAGGAAGCTATTCATTGTATAAACTGTTGAAAATATGAATTCCGCGTAATAAGAGTTGAAAATATGAATCCCATGTCGTAAAATTTGAAAATACGAATCCCACATTGTAAGAATTAAAAATATGAATCTCACGTCGTAAGAATTGAAAATATAAATTTTACATCGTAAAAATTGAAATATGAATCCCACATTCCACGTCGTAAAAGTAGGTTAGATTCGGTCTAGGCAAGAAGAGACTGATCAAACACATGCTACATATATGCTTGGTGGTTGAATTGATGAAGAAGCTTTAACAAGATAAAATCCAGGATAATTAAATTAATTTGAAATTGACAGACAAATAGAATAATTAAATTAATTAAAAAAAGAAATTTAATTTGAAATTGACAGACAAAAAGAATAATTAAATTAATTATATTTAAGAAAAAAAATTTATCCTCACTTTTCATTTTTTAATTTTTCTTGGCCAAAAAGAAATAATAATTAAAAGAAACGATGGTCAGCTCCCACGAGCGAAGCCAAGACGAGGGTTTTAAGGAGGTTTTAAGCTATGGGTGCTATTCATTCCTCAACGACGACGGCGCCGACGAGCCCAACCGATTCTGACAAACCCGATTCGTCCTCTGGCTCATCTAACCCTACCATGATTGCTTCAGATCTCAAAGCCCCAGAATCAGCTACATCTATTCCCTCCAAGGATGAATTGCCAAAAGAAGAAAAAAATTCCTCAATTGTCACCCAAAACCCTGATGAATCAGATCAAGGAACGAAATCCACTGGGGACGATGAGGAGGATGAGGAAGAGGAGGGAGAGTGTGGGTTCTGTTTGTTTATGAAAGGGGGTGGATGCAGAGATGCTTTTATAGACTGGGAGAATTGCGTCAAAGAGGCCGACACTAATAAGGAGAATGTTGTGGATAAGTGCTTTGATGCAACTGCGGCCTTGAGGAAGTGTATGCAGGCTCACGCCGATTATTACGAGCCTATTTTGCGGGCGGAGAAGGAGGCAGAGGAAAAGGTAATGAAGGAATTGGAGAAGGAAAAGGAGTCAGAAGGATCACAATCGAAGGTGCCTGAGAAGGAAAATGAAAAAGCTGTGGATTCCAAAGATTCCATTAGTGGTAAATGAGATGGATAGGCGATTGTTGATTTTTTTTGGTGGGTTTTTCTTGAAAGCCAAATTCTGTTTTGGTATGCTAATTTGAGCTAATTAATGCAATAGAGCGGATTAGGAATTTGATATTTACATCCTTAATCGATATGTGTATTGGGTTGATATGAGAAGATGACAAATGTAGAACAAATAAATGGTGATTAGTTTCACTTGAATCTATATTTAACAATCATTTGTTATGTTATGAGAGATTTTCATACCTCAGTTGCACATTTTGTTATGTTTCAGGTCTGCTTTTCTAATAGAATATTTGGATTAATGATCATATCAAACTTCTGTGAATGCCAGTGAATTTCACCACTCTTTTCAGTTTATTTTCTGATACAGTGCTGATGATGCTTACATGAGAATGATGATATGATTTACGTGTTTCTTTGCTAATGAGACAAGAGTGTATGTTGAAATAGTGTTTCTGAGGAACAATGCTGTTGAATATATAATTTGATCTTAGTGGTAGGATATTCCTCATGAATGCTGACAGTATGGATACTTAGAGCTGATAAAGTCTTAACTGGATGAAATTTTAACTAAATTCGACTCGTCTTTAGTTCTTTTCTTTTGAGGTTCACCTCGTTGAACTGATATGTCTGGGTAGAAGCTGAGTGGTGGAGATTGTTGCAAGGACCAGAAGGTGTGTGGTAGATACTTGTTTCTTTGTGCTTAGAGCGGTTAAAATCTTTACCAAGATGAGAAACTATAAACAGATAGTATTGAGAAATCCAATTGCTTTATTTTTTTCATACCAATGTTGATGTGATCTTTCAAAGATTGGTACATATGAATAAGGATTTTTATGCCTTATTGCTTTTAGCTTTGTCAATCAAGTTTTTTAAGACTGAAATGAAAGTTTAGATACTTTTGAGTTGGTCTATATAGGGTATTTTGCATTATTTGCTGGTGAGGAAAGGTTTATTCTGACTAGTTTGAGAGTGAACCTGGTGCCAATGTTTTACATTTTTCAATTGAAATGAGAATATTTGCTGGGAAGAGTGATGAATGATAGAGACAGTTGCTGCTTTAGCTTACAGTTTGTATCATTGCATCTTATCTTGTGAAACTTGCAGCCCAAATGGAATGCTTATCTTTTAATAGATTCACAGCTATATTCGCTGTTGATTTCAGTTTTATATTTTGTTGCATTCATGAACTTGTCTATTTCGATGACAGTATCTGATGATTTAATTTACAAAAGGAGGAACATAATGGTAATGTTAGCTATTGTTTATAGCAATAACCATACTCTTTCTCATAGATACCTTAGAATTAGAGCTTACAGCAGGAAAATGCAGCTATTCCTTTAATCCTCAGTCACATATGACTATTAATGGATCCGGATTCTAAAAACAACAATGCTTTCGAATAGATATGAGTAATCAAATAAAGTAAAGCGGCCCAATAACCCATACCCTCTTTTAATATTTTTTTTGTAAAAGTTAAAATAATTTTAAAAAATACGGGTATTATACCCATCAAAGCTATTAGATTCATTACTATTAGAGTGCTACAAGTACATGAACTTTCAATATAATTGATTTCGGTTTATAATTCAACATGAGAACAGGACATGAGGAGGGCATTGGATTGTAAAACTGGCAGGAGGTTCATGTTTGTTTAATGTGATCTTTGATACTATTGGCATACTAAATTCATGAAAAATAGAAAAAAAAAGCATTGCAGAGACTAAATTGTTTAAAGCAGGCGCATGTTGTTATTATTATTATTTTTGCTGCAAAGAAATGATCGAAAGGTTATAATATATATATATATATATATATATATATAATATTTATTTATTTAGAGTTTAGTTGAAATTGGAGTGTAGAAATTTAAATGTATTAATATGATAGTGTAAGAAATTCTCAACATTAATATTCTATATAGAAAAGTATAAAATTTGATAAATGAAAAATAATTTTTTATTAAAATTGAAATTTTTATTTATAAAAAAATAAAGAATAACAATAATAGTACGTAGTACATAGGAGATGGAATAACTAATTGATGGAAAGGAAAGGGTGTTGAAGTAACATATGAGCAGTCCATCTACGAAGAGGGCTTCGAATGAAACACCTTCTCAAGAAATCCTTTGCATATTCTGATGCATTTCTTGGTATCCCAGGAACCAGATTCGTACGGCTAATCACACTCAGCAGATATTCAACTTGTGCACATTCCCATGCTGGTTTTCCACAAATCATCTCTGATACTGTACACCCGAATGCCCATATATCTGTTGCATACTGAGCTCTTCTTTCTATTATCAGTTCTGGCGACATGTATCTGTATGTCCCCTTCAATCTCGAGCACTCTTCATCTGCTTTCTGTGCCAATCCAAAGTCTCCAAGCTTTGCTACGAACGTCCCACTTCTCTCCCCACTTCCAGGTGTGAGCAAGATGTTGTCTGGTTTGATATCACAGTGAATATAACCCTGTTGATGGATGTATTTCAACCCTCGAAGTATGTCTCTTGCATAAAGCTTCACTTCATATTCTGGCAATCCGATTCTTGATAATATAATATGATCTGCCATGCTTAGTCCTGAACAGTACTCCAGAAGTAAATTGTATACCTTCACATTATTAGCCATGTAAGTAATCTCATCTCCATAACAACGAATCACGTAAGGACTGTGATACAGTTGAGAAAGAATTCGTTTCTCATGCTTGAGCGAAGATGATTTGTCCATGGTGGTTGATTTCACAGCCATCATATGGGGGAGAAAGGATTCTTGATTCGTTGTCTTAACAAGAAACACTGAACCGAATGTGCCTTTCCCAAGTAAGGCGATTCTAATCCAATGACGACCCTGTGATGTTTCAAGAGAAGTGGCACCACTGAATACAGAAAGAGAAAGCTTGCGATGTATGTTCATTGCTCGCAATTTAGCGTCGTGTTTTGAAGGGTAGGAAGATGATACCATGAAAGACATTCTTGAAGACAGAATCTTGAAGCTAAGGCTAAGGCAAAGGTGAGTCTCTATCTCTCTGAGGAAAGGATCTTAGTCTGAATGATTTGAGCAGTGTTTATATAGGATGTTCTTGGATAATAAGATTAGCCTAATCAAGGTTTGAAATTTGAATAAAATTCAAATAAATTAAAATTCAAATATCATTTAATTTTTTTACTTTTTATATTTAAAATATAAATTATTTTAAACTTCAATTTATTTTAAATTTTAATTACTTGATTTATATATTTTAAATAATTTAACATTTTTTCATTAAAAAAAATAAACATAATTAAAATGTTTTTATTTATATTTGAACAAAATCCAATTTTAAATTTATTTGAATAAAATGGATAAAGACCCAATAAATTAGGTTAGATGGATAAGATAAAAATCTATTCATATTTTTTTAATTTAAATGTAATTTATATAATATATAATATATAAAATTAAAATTTATTTAATTTTTCATAATAAACAAAATAATAGTATATACGATTTATTTTTTACTTTTTAAAATAAATTTTTTTTATTAAAATTAAAAAAATTAATTATTTTATTCAGTTCATTTATATATTTTAGTTAGTTAACATTTTTTTCTTTTTTTAATAAAAAAAATAAAGCAATGAAAATAATTTTATTTATATTAATTTTTATAATTTCAAAATTTATAAATTAATGTAAATAATTAATAATTAAATATAAATAGTTTAATACAAAATTTTAAAAATAAATGGAAACTAAATATTCAGACACAAACTGAATATTGGGCAGAACAACCAATGGCTATGATCCAGTTATCCTGAAAGCTTTATGGAACCAAACGCCGATTCTTCCTATTATCGCCACCACAGAAAAATGGCTATACTCTTCGCTCTCTCGTCCTCCGCTCTCCTTCTTCCTTCAAAACCCCTTAAACCCTTCTCTTCTTTTACCAAGAACCGCCCTCTCCTAGTCAAAAGATCGCTTTTTGTATCCTCCTCTCTCCAACAATCAACAGCGTCATCACTAGCACTGCAAACCTTCTGGCAGTGGCTGGGTGATCAAGGTGTTGTACTAAATAAGTTCCCTGCGAGGCCTGGTGTTGTCCCTGAAGGGCTGGGACTGATAGCAGAGCGAGACATTGGGAAAAATGAGGTGGTTTTAGAGATACCCAAGAAGCTTTGGATAAACCCAGATGCAGTAGCGGCTTCTGATATTGCAAGTGTTTGTAATGGACTGAAGCCTTGGGTCTGTGTGGCTCTTTTCTTAATCAGAGAGAAACTGAAGGAGGATTCTACGTGGCGGCCTTATTTGGATATACTTCCTGACAGTACTAATTCCACCATATATTGGTGGGTCTTGTTTTTCTTTCTTTCTTTGAGCTATTTCCCCCTGTTTTTACGTTTCTGTCTTTGTAATTTTGGGGGTTGATAAAGTATTGGTTTGGTGATTCCAGTGCAGGTCAGAAGAAGAGCTAGCTGAGCTTCAAGGTTAGTCTGGTCTGTGTTATATAAACGTTCTTTTGGCATTTTGCTTTCGTGTTGTGTTTCCGCGTATGAGCCTTTTAAGCGATTAAATTTGAGTTTGGAAATCAAGAGTGAACAAAGTTCTGGGTACTCTTCTTGTTCTTTGGTTAGCTTGATCTTGATAAATGATATGGAGAAATTCTGACAATTGATAACAGTTTGCTTATTTTACTTTTACCATTCTTAAATTCTTATTGCCTCTATAGCAAAGTTTTGTAGCTTTCCATCTAAAAATAATATGCACTTTGTGGATTTAAAGACTCACTTGGTCGAATTTATCATATCATAATTGGAATGGTTAATGCATTTTGTTATGCTTGCTTATGCTCTTCAATGTTGTGCTTATGCTCTTCAATGTTTTGCTTATGCTGTCTTTATATTTTTAGTTGCCTTGTTTTTCGTTTTTCCTTTTCATTGCATCATTTTAGTTCTCTTGATTTCTTGCAGGATCCCAACTGCTGCGCACAACATTGGGTGTAAAAGAATTTTTGCAGAGGGAATTTCTAAAAGTAGAGGAAGAAGTTCTCGTTCCTCATAAAGAACTCTTTCCTTCCCCAGTGACGTTGGATGACTTCTTTTGGGCATTTGGGATTCTCAGATCAAGGGCATTTTCTCGTCTTCGTGGGCAAAATCTTGTTCTGATTCCCCTTGCTGACTTGGTAAGTTCTTTGATTTCTTTCTTTAGTTCAATTTTCGGCAGCAAGTTAAAGTGTATCTTTTAAGCTTGCTTGACAATTTCAGCATCAAGTAGAAGCATCTTCAAAGATTGCTTGACAACTTTTTTCCTTGATATAATAAGGAGATCTTCTGGACGTAACCATTGGCTGTATAGCCTGAAATTGTTTTGAACAGCATATTTGGTGAAAACCGTTCTAGCTGTTATAGTCTTCAGGTCCTTGAGCATGAATCTTCTTCTAGAGATTGATAAATTGAAAGAAAAAACTTCATTGGGCATCCCATTCATGGTTTTAAATTGCATTTGCAATTGCATTCACAATCATGGTTGCAAGTAATGGAAATAGGCCTGTAACAACTATAATGTAACATTAACAGCTTGGTGCAATGCACCTTTTTTTTTTATTAAAATTCTGCAAAGTTCATGAAATTAATAGATATTTGTAGATATAAATAGCATTAACATACATATAAATACCTCAAATAAAGACTATAAATATATAATTCTTAACCATCATGATCACTAATTAATTTATAGTTAAAATAATTAAATAGACAACAAAGTTTTAAAGAGCCAAATTATTGGTAACAGCTGTCGAGTAACTGTCAACAGCAGCCAATACCATTATGTAGCGACCATAACGGCTGTTACACCTGCAAATTATTGGGGCATTGTAAATAAAGGTGAAACCGGTAATGGCCTCCAAAATCCAATTACATAAAGGCTATTAGTTTAAGTAACAGCCATTATTTGATTCCATTCCCCTTTACATGTATGTAAATATATTAGATTGCAATTATGTGATGTACCACAAAGATGTTGGAGAAGTTTGAAGTGAACATGCATCCTATACACTTGCATATTATATTCTTGTGCAAAAAATGATTCCAAAAAGAAATAAAGCAAAAAAAAAAAGAGAGACAACAAAATGAAGCAATGTTCATCTTTTATGTATAGCATTGTTCAGGATAATCAGTCCAATTTCAGTAATATTGACTCTGTTGCCTCTCAAGTGTAACTTTTTGCAAACCTGGCTCTTGGATCAGATCAATCACAGTGCTGATATAACAACAGAAGATTATGCATATGAGATTAAAGGAGGTGGTCTTTTCTCCAGAGAAATTCTATTTTCTTTGCGGTCACCAATTTCAGTCAATGCTGGTGAGCAGGTGAAGTATTT
Source organism: Cnidoscolus chayamansa (assembly GCA_948266635.1). Classification (NCBI taxonomy): domain Eukaryota; kingdom Viridiplantae; phylum Streptophyta; class Magnoliopsida; order Malpighiales; family Euphorbiaceae; genus Cnidoscolus; species Cnidoscolus chayamansa. Next base: position 13,346 of record CAOGCB010279435.1, read on the forward strand.
TAGCTCTTAAGTTCTAAAAATATTGATTTAGCAGTTTTGCTTAGGTTTGAGTAGTTCTGACTTCTGACAGATCAATGGGTGCCATGCTTTTCTGCCTGCTTGATAGTTGATATGGATGTTGTTCTGAAAGCTTTTCAAATGCATAATACTAAAGTAATCATAAATAAAATAAGATTCTACTTTTGAAATGAAATAAGGTATTAATATTCACAAAATTTTTCATAGTGCAATTACAGACTGTATAAGATAAATTTTCATCACTATTATGAGCAGAAATTAGAGGTTTTAAGGATCAAAAGAAATTCTTTCACAAGGAGCCAGGACTCAGGAGAATTGAGAATTCAAGATGTCTCATAATTATAAGCATTTTCTGTCTGTAACTTGACCTTGAGAAATTACCCATAGAAATAAATTCATATCACGTGCTAGTTTGTCCAATTGCGATACAGTTAATATGGCAATTCACTATGACTAAGTCAGAAGGCAGTTCTACAGGTACTGATCCAATACGACTTAAATAAAAGCAATGCTGAGTTGGCTCTGGACTATGGCTTCATAGAAAGAAAGTCTGCGCGCAATGTGTATACCCTAACCCTTCAGATATCTGAGTCAGACCAATTTTTTGGAGACAAGCTGGATATTGCTGAAACAAATGGTTTGCGTGAGACTCTGGATTTTGACATTGTTTTAGGCAATGCTCTGCCACCAGGAATGCTTCCGTATTTGCGATTGGTAGCACTTGGGGGCTCTGATGCTTTCCTCTTAGAATCTATTTTCAGAAACTCCATCTGGGGCCACCTTGAATTGCCAGTAAGTCGTTCTAATGAGGAGCTTATATGCCGAGTGGTCCGAGATGCTTGTAGATCTGCTCTTTCTGGATATCATACCACTATTGAAGAGGTAAACTGATCATCCACAGTACTAACTAGAATACATTCCCATCCATTGTTGATATTCCTTTTTTAATCCTCATTATACGTCTCGTATCAGCTTAAAAAGCTTGTCTTTTTGTAAGACTGTCAGTCTCATCCTATGTAAATAATTATCAAATTAAGCCCAATCTAACATCTCCCCTTATCTGCACACTTGAAGGTAATGGAGTTTGAAATGACTTGCTAAGAATTAATCCTAATCAAAACCTGTTCTAGCAGTAATTTTTTATTTTCCAAATTATTTCCAACAGACCTTCATTTTCAAATGTTCTAGAGCATTCTTTAAGCAGTATCCTTGCACGCAATTTTTGGGCATTTTCACTGTTCTAGCAGTAATTTTTTTATTTTCCAAAATCTAAAGCAGATGGCTTATTGTATTCTTTAGAAGTTCTATGCCTTCTGGGTAACTAAACAGAAATATTAATTGCAGGATGAAAAATTAGAAGGGGCAGATCTTAACCCAAGGCTTGAGATTGCAGTGGGAATAAGAGCAGGGGAAAAGAAGGTACTACAACAAATTGATGAGCTTTTCAAGAAGAGGGAATCAGAATTAGATGAGTTAGAATATTACCAAGAAAGGAGGCTAAGAGAACTTGGTCTCATTGGAGAGCAAGGTGAAATTATCTTCTGGGAATCCAAATAGAGAACTGCATGAATATCAAAGAAATTTGAGGTCATTGATAAAGATGAAATAAGATAAAACGAAAAGTTAGTATCATTGCTATGAGGGAGGAAAGAAAGGACCACCTCTGGTGGTAAACAATCCTTGGCTGAGGAGAGGAAAGCAAGGACGCCACTGGTAAACACCTTCAATCATGTAACAAGAGTTTTGCTATTCGTGTTCCTTGATATTGTAGGTTGAGCCATATATTCTTAGAAACAGTTTATTGGAACATGGATAGTAGCTGCTTGTGCACAGGAAATATGTTGGCATTTTCATGCTCAGGCATGGGATGTTCTTTTATTATTTGAATAGGTTATTTGGTGCTAATTGTAGATCAATCTCTTTATTTTTTATGTTTCAGTTTGAACAAATAAAAGGGTGTGCGAGTGGAAGAACTTGTATCTTGGTTCAAATGTATATTTGCAATCATTATTCATTTGCTTCCAGTTTTTGTTCCTGAAATTACAAATGTATTTAGAAAAATTGCAGACGACGATAATGAATATTTTTTTTAATAATATTGAGCTTTTTCTCTTTTCAGGGGCCCATTCATTTACACCATATAATAGATTCAAATAATGGTAGTTTCCTGTATAAGAACCCTTGCCTGATTATAATTGTCCTATTTCCAACACAGTTCTGCAGTATATAAAATATTTATGAATAAAAGAATATGAATGATACATGTATGTTTTCTAGATGTGAGACTATAAATCATTGAACAGACTTTTTACTCGATGAATAAATCAAATAAATAACCAAAAAGAAAACACTTCTGACTGCCTAATTGGACTCTCCAGGTTTGCCTTCCGCTGCTTCTTACAATTCTTTCAGGTGTGTATTGTAAATTCTGTCATCTGAAGCTCAGTCGTGGAAGTCACCCGTCTGTGCACCACAGCCTTTGAATGGTAAGTGGGGCACTGTCTTGTCTTCAGTTTTTGGTTGGAATTGTGTGGTTATTCTCACTGTATTGAACTCGAGTTATTAGGGCCTAGCAAGTCATCACAATTTGTTCTTTCGCAAAGGCACTCTTGAGGGTTTGCATAAAAATAATCTTCCTCCTTTGGTTTATCTGCTATAACCCTGCGGCGGATTGGCTGTCCCATCCTTTTGTCATGTGCTGCTTGAACAGCAACTGCAAACTCATTCCATGAAAGTGTTCCGTTTTGATGCAAATCCAATAATTCAACTAGTCTTTTTCGATCCAGCAGGATTGTCTTTTTAAATCCAAGATACCTACACAAAATTTAATCAGATGCATCTCTGATATCTTTGAATAAAATGATACATTTTCATTGGGAAATAATATGATAAAATCACACACTTCAAGAAAGAGGTACGTACCGACGGTGACCTTCCACAACTTTTGCCATGTTTCCATCATAAGTGGGTATGAAAGTATTACTGGCTATTGAGACCAAGAAGTCCAGGGCAGCCATCTGAGAAGAATGATTCTGGAATTGTTGCAGATCCACTGGATCTAAAAGCATTTCCTTTCTCACCTGAAATAACCCTTGTGACTGAGATCTAGAAGAAATAAGCTTAACATAGAAACAAGATAATGTTGAATTATCTAATGAAGACATGCATATCCAAATTCACATTCAACCGTTCAGTCTCATGAGTATGAATCCCTTTGATAATATAAAAACAGCAAATAGAACAAAAAAACTTAATGCAAGAGGCAGGAATGCTATACAACTCACAATCTTTGGAAATGCAGCAGATAGTGCTGCAAGTCTCCGTTCACTGCCATATATCTCACCAGCTGCAATATATATCTGAGTTTCCTTATCAAAACCCAATGCTTGCAAAACTAATGCCGTTTCTTCAGGTGTCAAAGGACACAAGCCTTGTAGTCTCCTCTCTTCAGAAACTATCTCTTTCTCTCTCCACCAAGGGTATGCATACCTGAATGGAAGTGCAAGGCAAAAAAATAGCATCTTTCAAAATATAGAACAGTGCATCCACTTTGACCAAAAGTGGAGAGTGAAAGAATAAAATCCCTAACATGATAATTGAAGATAACTTGTTCTTGCCTCTGCTATGTGCTGATATATGACATGGCACCAAAGAGGCTGCTGATATCAGCCAATGCAACATGTTAGTTTCTAACCATCTGCTAATATGACAACCAGTCTCACTGATTTTCTTTCTCAAGTTCTACATTTCCTATCAGCTATTGACTGAAGGGAAAATCTCTTACAGGCTAACCACCAATATAGAAGAACACAGATGCAAATCATGTGTCTGGTCTTAAACTAGATATTTTATAAAAAAAAATGTCATTTTTCTAATGGAGCAAACCTTAATGCCTTGAGCTCCTCAGCTTCATCCTTGGTGCAGCCATGAGTACAACCTGAGAAAGCCAACATGTCCATCTCATATCTAAGATGCAAGGCCACAAAAGGTCCCCTTTCCTGAAGAATGTGAACCAAATTGTTTCCCAGACTTTCAATCTGTGGAGTGAACTTCAGTGCCTGAAAATTAACGCGGCATCTGAGTTTCTGGAGATTGAGTGAGATCCTATTGTTTGCCAAGCGTGTATCAGTTTTGTTGAAGTGCAACACCTTTAACTTGCCAAAAAGTGGTAGAATCTGCATCACCGGATCAAAGCCATCTAATCATGAATGGAAGTGAAAAACTCACACATTCATATAATGATTCCATTTTTCCCACAATCATAATCATTATAGATCTTGACAATATCCTTAGTCTTGTTGACTGCACGTTTCAATTCTAGCAAACAAACTTCATTTGCTTCATGGAACTGGGAATCAACCATCTCTTCCTAGATGCTGTGATCAACAGTTGATGAACAATGGAAACTCTTGTCTCCAGGAGTGGAAATTAGAATCAAGCATTTCAAAGTTTCATCTTATCCCTTCTTTATCATTATATCAATAGTTTCTTCTAGACAGGGAACGTACCCCAAATGTTTTAAAGCCACTGTGAACCCACAAGCAACTTAGTTGCACGAAGATAACATTACCAACAATTTTTGGTATATCCTGATAAACCTCACGCTAGGTCTTTGAGCAAAAATAGAAAAGAAAAGAAAACAAAAGGCTTGTTTCTGAAGATGGTTATCTCATCCACAGTATAGTCCACAAAGCTGAAGCAGGTGTGCTACTGATGAAACTAAACAAGCCAAACTAAAATTTACTCTATATCTAACAAACCAAGTGTGAATTATCAATCACTTGCCAAATAACTACTACCTAAAAAATTCCTGAACTCATACATGATCAAGTTATTGTTTCAACTAATTCAAATTAGTAGCAAGTTTTCTCACCTGTTGTAGGTAATATTTTTCATCTGACCAACTAACCGGGGGCATCTTGAATTCTTCATACCCAGATTTCCTAATAAATCTTTTTGGTACCCTTCTAACAATTCGAACTTCATCTCGTAATGAGTCAATGAAATGTTTTACATCAAATATGTCTTCAAAGTCACTGCAAAACAAGAAATAGTTAAAACTGTAGCAACAAAGGATTTAAGCATGTCAAGAACAAAAATATACCTAGGGTCAGCCCAGAAAGATGTCTTGTCAAGTTCAGGAACAACCAAAGTGAGATTCAAAAGACGAGCAACAGCCACCATGTCACAGATCTAGTATGAAAGAGCAGCCCAGTTAATACCCAGAGAAATGATTAGGAAAACAAACAATGGAAGAACTACAAACCGCAGCACGCATTTGATTCAAGCCCCCATTGCAGGACACCTTAAGATAACCATTACTTGTATAATTTCCTGGAACATTGCCACTGTTAATATCTGATCGACATAGGTGGAAGATAGGGCGTGATAATATACATCAACGTATGAATATATACAAGAGACAAAGACCTTTAATAATTTCCAATATACCAAACCTATAATGCATTTGAAAGCCATTCCTCTCAGGAGTAAAAGAACTATTTTCAACTCACTCTTCCTAAACATGCAGTTAGAAAGCATTGACAATTCAACAAATGACTGTTCAAGATTCACATGATAAATGCTCTTCAGGAAATACACAGAACCAGCAAGTCGAGAACTTTAGTCCAGAAGCCAGCAGATATCAGGCACAAGTGACAGTTGAAAGTTGCTACAGAACAAATAATTATGAATCTTCTTAATCCTGTCAATAACTCTTAAGAGCTTCCAAAGAAGCAAGAATTGCACATTCACTATCCACATTTGAATTGTCAAAAAACGCCAGTGGGCCAAAAAATAACCTTCTCATCCAAAATGTCCAAATGAAGTGTTGGAAACATTTAAATTTGAAGAATAACTAGAGATATGTGGATCCCTAATAATTAAAAAAATATTAATACATTAAAACCAATATCATGAATTGCAAAGTGAGATGGACATCCCAAGCTACTTCACAAACCAGCATTTCAAGTGACTTTCCCGTCGCCCAATGGGCAAAAATTAGAAAGAAAAAAGAAAACTCACTTGCAGGAAGAAGTGGTGGAGGTGGCGGTTGAGCATGGACTTGGCCTCGAATACGGAACGGCGTTATTTGGGTAATTTTATGGGTAATACTGGTGAAGAAGTGCGGTTGCCATAGCTCCCCAACAGCCACGAGCTGAACCAAAGCAGTCCATAGCAGAATACTCGAGCAAACCCTTATAAACCAAACCTGTATGCGAGTTCTAGCGATCACTGGAGGAGTCACCGAACCAACCTTCTCGCACCTCACTTGTAAACCCTCAGATCTAACCTCCATTTGTCCCATTCACTCATCATCGCCGCTTCATGAAAATAGATGTCCACATCGATTTAGGGATCAAAACCTCCAATAAAACATCCACATTGCATAATCTTCAAAAGGCGAAGCTTATCAACGATCTCGGAATCAAATATTAGTCCTAGAAGCTTCAATCTTTAGAATCAGCAAACGGGGAGACAGAGAGGAATATACGAAGGGAGAAAAAAAAAATAATCAAAAGAATAAGAAAAAAGGAATGAATCTCACCAACCAAACGCAAAGGCCTTGTTTGTCTAATTTTTCTTTCCAGCAAAATTTAATTAATCTTTTCTTCCTTCTGGAATGGCTAAACCGGGAGATACGATTAATTAAAAAAGAAAAATCTAGTTAATGTGGAATGTCGAATTCCCAATCTGGCTGAAAATTTTCTAGAGAAAATTCGAAAGGGGGGAGTGTTTGGCTGCCTGAAAAATTCTACTCGTAGAAAACAAATAACCATCGCTCAGCTTGGACGCCAATTTCTTATAGACACATCTAACGGCTGAGACTGTCACAATGAAAATTCTCAAAATTTATTATTTAGTGTCAATTAATTTTTTTATTTAAAACTAATTAATTATTATTTTAAAATTTAATTTCATTAAATTTAAAAATTAAAGAGCAAAAAATCATTCTATATTTTACTAATAAATTTATATAAATGAATTTTTATTTTACAAATTCTCTTAATTATTCAAAATATTTATTTTAAATTAAAGTGAATTATGGGGAAATACGAGAATGATTTTTATATTTTTATTAAATTAATTTTTTTTATTTTTTTTATAAAAATTATTTATTGCCCAACATTTTCATCTTACAAGAAGTTTATCCCATAAGCATATCGATATATTTATTTATATTATTTTTTATTAAAACCGCATGATTAAATAAGTATTGTTATTGAGAAATAAAGAGAATAGACCGTAAATAAATAATAATACGAAATAATATCTATCATTCCATTATTCTTTAAATAAAACCTCGATTTAACAACCAATGCTTTATTAGAAAAAGAGTAATAAAAAAAATCAATCTAACATTTAATCTTCTTAATCTAAAAAACTATCTGTAGATTATAAATAAATAGTAATAAAAAAAATTAATTGATTTGATAGATCATAGTTCCTATCAATATGCTAATTTTTGGATAAAATAAGAGTTTCAAACATGTGGATAGGATTTTTAGTGCAAATAAACAATTAAATCAGTATGATATTTAATTTTCTTCGTCTAAAAAGTAAATTCGAGAGAGTTGAAAGTAGTGATATTATCGAATTCAATATTTATATTATTTTTTTTATAATTTTAAATATTTATATTATTTAAAAATTTTAATTAAAATAAATAAATAAATAAATAGTTAAAATTTTGATTTTTATAAAATATTTAGTGTTGTAATTAAAACTAATAATTAATTAATTAAAATAATTAAAAAAAAGAAGTTTGATTTAAATAGCTAGAAAACAATGGCTAAAAAAGAGAAGTTGATGGGTTGAAGATTTTGGGTTTTGGGTGATTTCACGTTTTGTATGTATAAATGACAAAATCAATGTCTTTATCACTTCTTTTTTATGTACCAAAACATTGTATTCATTTCTTCTTCTTTTTTTT
>CAOGCB010279460.1:0-10876 GCA_948266635.1 Cnidoscolus chayamansa
AGGTATAAAGAGTTGTATGAGATGTATGAGTATTTATATAATGAGTAATGTGTTATGAGTTGAGTTGTGCATATGGGAATATGATTGAGTAAGCATGCATTGAGTTATGCATATGATAACATGAGTGACATGAAGCATAGCATGCAAGAATAAGGAAAGAACGTCAGATCGCCAACTGAGGCAGACGAATGTCAGATCGCCGACTGAGGCAGACAAATATCAGATCGCCGACTGAGGGAGACAAACGTCAGATCGCCGATTGAGGCAGACGAACGTCAGATCTCCGGTTGAGGCAGACGTATTGATATATATATATGGCCATAATATTGAGAGATGATTATGAAGCAGAAGAAATATGATTATCGAAGAAAAGAAAAGAGGGTGATTGCATAGCATGAATGCATTACATTGTGTGGTAACATTTCATTAATGGTTTATTAGGTTGGTAAAGTGTGAGTACTGACATGGATGTCGAGTACCTTGATGTTTTCATGTGTTAAAATGATATGTATAGCCATGAAATAGTTGTTGTAGTTGTACATGATAGAAATTACATTGATGTGTTATAATTGAATATGGTTATAGCTTACTGAGAAAATAGTTCTCAGCGTTTATCCCTGATAAATGTAGGTGAAAGTAGCAAAGGAACACAGGACAAACAGTGTGTTAAAGTGGAAGTCAGCAGAGGTAGAAGTTGTAAAGTTTATGTATCCCAAGGAAATTTTGTAATGTATTTACTTTGAGACTTTGTAATTATCATGTGAATAGAGGCAGTATTGTAAATAAGTAAATTGTGTGTTGATTTTATTAATTCTTTTGGAAAGTATTTACGGATGGACTTATATTTTATGGTTGGTATTTTGAAATGAATGATGATTTTGAAAATGGGTTGTGATTGAATGGTTGATCCTAGTTTTAAATTCTTTTGAGTTGAGAAAGCAAAAAAAAAATTATATAGGTTTTAAGGAACTGTGATGCAACTTATCCCTTACAGGATGAGTGGTGGTTTCACTGTAGAGTAAGTAGAAAATCACTGTTCATTCTGTGGGAGACATGTCATAGGGGTTGTGACAAAGACAAGAGATGAACACAATCAACATTTGAGAATTGTATTGCAGATACTGAGGGAGAAACAATTGTATGGAAAGCTTAGTAAGAGTGAATTCTAGTTAAACGAGATATCTTTTCTTGGCCATATCATATAGGCTGAAGGTATATGAGCGGATCCAAGAAAGACAGAAGCAGAGGTAGAATGGAAGGTGCTAGAAAATGTAAATTAAGTCCATAGTTTTCTGGGTCTAGCTAGATACTACATAAAATTTATGAAAGGATTTTCGATTATTGCTACTCCGTTAACTAGACCATTGCAGAAGCAAGTGAGTAGAATGGACAAAAGCATGCCAGAAGAGTTTTGATAGTTTGAAACAAATGCTTACTAAAGCCTCAATTCTGACTCAACCGATATTGGGGAAGCCTTTTGTTGTGTATAGTGATGCTTCACGTATTGGATTAGGATGTGTGCTAAAGCAAGAAGGAAAGTTGATTGCATATGCATCAAGGCAATTAAAGGCTCATGAGAAAAATTATCCTATGCACAATCTGGAATTAGCAATGATCATATTTGGGTTGACAATTTGGAGGCATTATCTATATGGGGAGAAATGTTATATTTATACAGACCACAAGAGCCTGAAGTATTTGCCAACTCAGAAGGAATTGAATTTGAGGTAGAGAAGATGGATGGAGTTAATTAAAGACTATGACTATATGATTGACTATCATCCAGGCAAAGCTAATATGGTAGTATATGCCTTGAGTAGAAAAATTGTGAACTCATTGAGAGCTATGAAAACACAATTAGCATTAGAGAATGAAGGGGTAAAAAGTAGATGAAGAGATACTATCATGGGTCAAACAAGTTAAACAATGGAAGACTACAAGATATGTAGTAAAAGATGATGGATGCATGTATTACCGAGATAGGTTATGTGTACCTTGGAATGAAGAATTGAGAAGAAGTATATTAAATGAGGCTCACAATAGCCCTTACTCTATGCATCCAGAAGTGTCAAAATGTACAATGATTTGAAGAGGAAGTATTGGTGGTTAAGGATGAAGAAGGAGATAACCGAGTATGTTGCTACATGCCTTACATGTCAACAGGTGAAGGTGGAACACCAGGTACCTTTTGTTCTATTATAACCTATCTCTATACATGAGTGGAAGTGGGATAGAGTCATGATGGACTTTGTAATGGGGTAGCCATTCACACCTAGGAAACATGATGCTATCTAAGTAGTAATGGATCGATTAACGAAGTTGGCACATTTCTTACCTGTCCAAACTAGCTATACACTTGACACGTTAGCGAAATTGTACATATAAAATAGTATGTGTACACAGTGTGCCGAAATCCATTATATTAGATCCTAAATTCACATCTTGATTTTGAAAGAAACTGCATAAGGCATTTGGAATTAGACTGAATTTCAGCACAACATTTCACCCACAGACGGATGGTCAGTTTGAAAGGGTAATACAAATATTAGAAGATATGTTGAGAGGCTGTGTAATTGATTTTGAAGGGAACTAGGAGCAATATTTCCCATTAGCTAAATCTGCCTATAACAACAGTTATCAAGCTAGCATTAAGATGGCGCCATATGAAGCATTATACATGAGGAAATGTAGAATGCTTCTTAGTTGGTTCGAAATGGGAGAAGCTAAGCTAATGGGACCTAAAATACTAAGGCATACTAAAGAAAAGGTGAAGATTATCCGGGAAAGGTTAAAGATAGTGCCGATTTGAAATGTTGGGAAATTGAATATACAGTTGGAGATCGAGTGTTTTTAAGAGTTTCTTCGCGGAAGAAGATTATTCAGTTTGGTAGAAAGGGGAAATTGAGTCCTAGGTTTATTGGTCCATGTGAAATTATTGAACGTGTGGGACCAGTGGCCTATAAACTTGCTTTTCCACCTAAGTTGAATAATATTCACAATGTCTTTCATGTATCCATACTTAGAAGGTATAGATTGGATCCTTCGCATGTGATTTCACTGGACGAGATAAGAGTGAAAATGGACTTAACTTATGATGAAGAGACAATTTGTATTTTGGCAAAAGAAGTCAAAGAGTTAAGAAGTAAAAGAATTCCACTAGTGAAAGTTTTATAGAAAAATCATGGTTCAGAAGAAGTCACATGGGAAAGTGAGTAGGCAATGATACAATAGTACCCTCAGCTATTTACACGGTAGTAAGAATTTTAGGACGAAATTTTATTAGGTGGGGGGGAGTTGTAACACCCTATTTTCTGTAATCCAAATTAGCATGTATAAATTTTGAATGAATGAAGAAGCATGTTATATTAAAGAATAGATCTACAAGGGTAATAAAAAAAATAATGGATTTAAGTAGGAGAACATTAACTGTGATAGAGAGACTGTGTTAAACATAATAGAAATCATGTTACAGTTTATAAGACTCGATTATAATTTGGCCGCTCTATGTATTGTGGTAGAAATAAGAAGGGTACATATATTTTATGTCTCGGTTTAGTAGAAAAGGTATCTCGGAGTATAAGTTGGCACAATAAGGAGATGAGTCACAAGGGAGAGAAATAAGACTTAGTAGAATATATTAATATTACGGTCTAATGAGGGTGAAACAAGGATGACTCAGTTAAACTTGGATTCAGTTAAGTATGAACGTTGAAAGCTCGGTTTACGGAGAATGAAATAAGGAATATCTATTGAACATGATGAAAGACAATGGATGTAATAAAGTCTCGATCATAAGGTAGAAGAATAGATGTTCTGGTTGAATAAAGAAAGAATAATGAAAGGAAAAGTAAAAATAACCAATTTATTTTAATCGGAGAAGAATAAAATAATTATAACATGAGTTAGTGGATAATAATAAGGGTCGTACTATGAGAAGTGTCATCTGTCGCCGAGAATGGGACAAGTGGCATCTACTTTAAACCTAATGAAGACAGGTGTTGTAAAAAGGACATGTGTCTTCAACAGGTGAGAGGTAACATACAACAAATAGTATTTAAGCTTAAGAGGAATACCACTTTCATAGTTACAAAAAGTGAAAAGAGATATTTTCTTAAAGTTACATAGAGAAGTTTTTGGAGTTAAGAGCATCTAAGTAGGAAGAAATCCAGAAGATTTGTGTTGTGGTATCTTGGAGAAGCTTAGGAGAAGCTACGGTGGAGAAAAAGAAGCCATACATAGACCTAAACAAGGAAGGAGGAAGAAGTGTAGGAAGCTGTGAAGGAAAAAGGGAAGAAATGAGTGACCGCCAAGTTGATAAAGCAAACAGGAAGGGAGGAAAGGAAAAAGGGACTACATATCCAGGTTAGGTGTTATATTGGGTAAAATAATTTTGTTGCCATATGTGTGTTGTGATGATAGGTATGATATCAAACAATAGAGTTATAGAGATAAGTAGATGTAATAGAAGATGTTAGTGTTGTGTTTCATATATCATAATAAATAAAATTAAACGCAGTGGATTGTACAGAAACCTTTCAAGGACCCATGCGATTCAATTTATTTGATAAGAGGGATATGATTATTTACCTATTGTAGTGTAGAAACCTTTGGTTATCAGACTACAGGTGCTGCTCGAAGAATGATCACCTTCTGCTGGTATCCACACACGAAGGATTGTGACTGAACGGTGTAGAGTGCTAGCTCCTTTGTGTTCGTTTTTGGGTTTTAGTACTTTGTTTGGTGTTTTTTTTAGAAAAATAGCTACAAAATAATGCGAGTAAGCCCTTTTTATATCTCTCCACTTAACCCTAACTTAATCAGATTTAATAGGGATAGGTATCAGATATTTGTATTTCAATCAGATACTTAAAATCCGAAATGCCCAAATTAAATCTGGTCCATTCAATACATTCTAGTATGCGACCCAATAGGTTTATATTATATTAGTAGTGGGCCATTCCCATTGTAAGCCCATAAGTCATAAGCGGCCTCTAGCAAGACATTATGACTACCCAAATAATATAAAATTAGTAGTTTGATATTAACCTAATTAATAAAACATGTCATAATACTTTTGTCACATGATATCTAGTTTGAACATAAGTAATAGTCACTGTCACACTTATATTGTCCAAACATGAAGTTTCTCGATTACAAAGTTGACTGATAAAATTAAATGACATTGATCTCTATATCAATTCATTTGAGCATGGCCATGCATTTCTCAGTCTAGCTTATTGAGGGGCCTATAAGATATCTCTCTCATAAGAGAGGGACAAATTCTATCTTGATTATTCACCTTCCACCACATGATTCTCATCATGTTCAATCAGAACCTTTATGATTATCCAATTAAAGATAATGTTTGATTATGTCAAAACATGATGTCTCTCATATAGGAAACTGTGATAATCTCAAGTCTGAGGACTTCAACGACATAACTATTATGAGATCACTTATGACACTTAATCCTTGTAGTGATCTTATGGCGGGTCTATCCAATACCTTATTCTCCAAGAAGTACCTACAAGTTTGATTTATATCATCATAGACATGATCATCTCATAATCATCAACCAAACTTATACTAGTATTAATTTATTATTAATTTTCATAATTATGATAACTAGCGATATCAAACTATTATAATAAAACATGCAAATATTATAATAATTAGAAAAACTTCCATAAATGAAATTATGACAATAAAATTAAGGTCCAATCACAAGGCATAGGGCATAACTATCAACAGTTAGAACTTACATGCATTAAGCTAATATTAGTATAATAGGTGGGCAAATGCATGAAAGATATTAATAAGATAACCAGAATAGAGATTTAACATTATATAGGTTTATTAACTTTAATAATATGAAATATAAAGGTAAGACTGGGTTTAATGTAAAGTACTGGTATACACAATAGGATATTAAGGATATCACGGTATGGATGTCTCAAATAAAATAATAATTAGTTAGGATGACTCGGATATTAGATTGAATCATGGTATTGACCTGAACAAAATATATATGACTCCTATAAAAATAAGTTGGTAACCAGTATGGTAAAAGAAAGGTGTAATATATATGAATGTTCATTAAATGAAAATATAGATATGAGTATGTGCGTAAAACATGGTAATGTGTGTTGACCTTAATAAAGTGGAATATGATCAACAAGAACATATATGGATAAACAATATTAATTGTTGTTGTAGCCTTAGTACAATGAAATATGATGAATAAGAAAGTATCATGTAGCTGATATATGTAGCCCTAAAACAACAACATAATATGATCAATAAGAATATATCTAGATAAACAACATTGATTGTTGTCATTATATTAACTTAATACAACATCATGAATAAGAAGGTATTACACGGGCAGATGTATATAGCCCCAAAATTGCTATGGAACATGATAAATAAGAAAATCATTCGAGTTGCCTATAATGCATGAAATGACTCGATATTGTTGTAATGCATGTTACTGTAAAAAGAAGAAATTGTAAAATGAATATATATATATATATATATATATATATATATATATATATATATATGGACGTGATTGATTGAGTTAGGAACCAGAAGATAGATTAGAGGTATGAGATGTTATAGGGAACGCAATTGCCTATCTTACATTTTAAAATGGTTATACGGGGTTATGGATTAGGTACGCCATATGGACTGGCCGATACGCCCTCCATGTGTATATTGACGTCATAAGGAGAAAACCTAGTTTAGATGATAACAAAACTTAATGAAATTAAGCTAACAAACATTCAAGCATTTCAGATCACAAAGGAAGACTCATTGAGAGAAGAAAAAAGAGCACATCAAGAAGAAGAACAAAGGAAGACAAAGTGAAGGTGAAGATTTTTGATTTTCTCTCATAGGCAAAATGTAAGAGAATTGAGATATAGGAATGCCAATAAATTATCACATACATAAAAGTATTTTCAAAGTGTGTTTTTAGGACAAAGAAAATCGATTTCAAAAGATGACAAAATTAGATACTTAATTTTAGCTTAAGAGTTAAAATTAGCTAACTAATTTTAGAATTAACATTTTTACTTTTTGATAGACAAATGAAATTAGCAAACTACTTTTCAAAATTTGCAAGCTGCTTTTAAAATTATCAAACTACTTTCTACCCAAAAATAATTTTAGCAAGCTAATTTCATATTGAGTCTGACTAATTCCAGACTGCACAAATCCCAATGTTGCAACGGCTAGAAAACTAGCCGTTGGTCATCCTTTTGAGCTGAAAGTTTCAGGCATCAACTTCACTTATATAAGCAAGCATTTACTTCTCTCAATAACTAATGAAAGTAAGATATTGTTGAGCAATTTAAGAGCATTGATTTCTACTTGAGCTTCATTAGCAAATCTTCTCTCTCCTTTTTATAGTTTGTTCAATTGTAATCTGTTGTAAGGGAGTGATTCTTTCAAAATTAAAAATTCAAATTGAGGTAAGTCTAAGTGAGGGTACATCACTTGAAAGAGGTTTTAAGCATCTTGAAAGATTAAGAAGGTTTGAGGGTACATCAAACTCTTGTAAAGGTTCACTAAGCATCTGGAAAGCTTGGAGAAGTGTAACTGGTTTGTAGCAAAAGAAATCAATAGTGGATTGGAAGTCTCAAGAGGAAGCTTGAGAAGAGTGGATGTAGGCTTGATAGCCGAGCCACTATAAATTGAAGTGTTTGAATTCTCTCTTCTATACTCTTTTATCTTTGATTGTCACTTTATTTGTATTACCTTGAATTTGCTGAGAATTATTGCTATTTAGACCACTATACTTAAAAGCTTATTGAGTTGCATGTTGAAATTAATTAAACAGAACACCTAGCTAATTTCAGCGTGAACAATTAATTTCACATTATACAATCTTAAGATAATCAACCTCTCACATTTAGATCAGGTTAGATAGCACACTAGAAGTATTTAACCATAATTTTTTACAAGAGTTTTGAGCAAGAACTTGAAAATTTGATTAAAGTTAAAAAGTAACCAATTCGCCCCCTCTTAGCTATTCATATTTAGGACAATAAATTGGTATCAAAGCTTAACTCTCTTGCTTAGGGTTTAAACACCTTAGAGAGATCCTAGAATGGCTAGTACTTCAAATAGTGTAGGAGTTCCTACACCCTTAGCTAAAGGACACTCAATTACTAGACCATCTCTGCTTAATAGTTCAAATTATTCTTTTTGGAATATAAGAATGAGAAACTTCATTCAATTTATAGATATTGATGCCTGAAGAATAATCTGAAATGCTCCTTTCATTCCCATGAAAGTTGAAGAAGATAAAGCTCGTGTTCCTAAAACAGAAGCAAAATTTGATGAAAATGACTAGAGAAGAATTTCAATTAATGCTAAAGCTATAAACATCCTACATTGTGCTTTAGACCTAAATGAATATAACAGAAGTTCTGGTTATGACTCAGCAAAAGAAATCTGGGACAAGCTTGAAGTTACATATGAAGGAACAAGTCAAGTCAAGGAGTCCAAAGCCAACATTTTGTTGAGAGACTATGAACTATTTGAGATGAAACCAGGAGAAGCAATAGTTGATTTGAGCACCAGATTCACTCACCTGATCAATCTCCTACAGGCATTGGGAAAAAGATTTGAGGAAGAAGAACTAATGAAAAAGATCCTAAGATCTCTGCCAAAGTCTTGGGAAGCAAAAACTACTATCATTTTTGACACCAAGGACTTTCCAAGATTTACCTATGATGAACTTATTGGATCACTGATAGCCCACAAGATGATGTTCAAAAAGCACAGTACAGAAAAAGAGAAGACCAAGAAAGGCATAATTTATCAAAAGACAATGGCAAATCAGTTGCCTTAAACGCTGCATAATTTGATTCATCCAATATCTCTAGTAATGATGAGGAAATGGCTATGTTAGCCAGAAGATTCAGAATAGCCTTCAAAAGAGGAGGTAAGAAATATATAAAATTTGCCAAGAAGTATGCTATAAAAGATGATGCAACTTCTCCAGTTTAGAAAGAACAAAACGAATTTGTCTGCTATGAATGCAACATGCCAGGGCATATTAGACCTAACTGTCCAAGATTAAAGAAGAGAAGAAGTAAAGAAGACAAATGAAAAAGAGCCATGGCCATAGTTTGGACTGCCTCAAATACAAGCTCCATAGAAGATGAAAAGAGTGATACTGAAATATGTGGAATGGCATTGAAGAAGAACTTCCTGAATCTTCAATCAGAACAGAACATGAGGTAATTGAATCTGTACCTTCCAAATGTAGAGGAATTAAAACTTGCTTTTGCTAGAGTATATGATGAATATAAAAACTACATGAGAAAATGTAATCTTCTGAAATTAGAAAATGAAGCACTAAAAACTTGAGCTAAGTTCTTTGATTGATATTCAGAAAGAAAATGATTTCTATAAAACTCAACTTCGCCTATTTAATGAGATGAAGAATAGCTTAGATGAGTCAAGCAAAAACTGTGAAATGCTTCTTGAAAAGAATCAAAATCTTGAGAAACAAGTGAAAACCTTGATTACAGACCTGACCAAATTTACAAAAGGAAAACAAAATTTAGATTTGCTTCTAGGATCACAAAAATGCTTAGGTGTGTGAATACTCGAATTTTGAGGTTCAGAAAGCCCATTTTCACGGACTGTAAAACAACCCAGTTCGCTCGGCACCCGACATAAAGTCATTCTGGAAATATATCAACTGCCTTCGCCGGCGGCTGGCCGCCGGCGGTTCGGACCATTCTGGCAGGAAAATCATAAGGGACCCAAAGGTGTCCTCGGAATAATTTTTGGAGGTCCAGAAGTCCCGAAAAAGCCTCCGGAACAGAAATCAACAAAATTCAGTGCGGCAAGTCCCCGCACCGTGCGGTAAGTCCCCGCACTCGGCGGTAAGCTACCGCACTACGGCGGTTAACCGCACCAAGCGGTGACCGCAATAGCGCGGTAAGCTACTGCACTAAGTGCGGTAAACCACACTATGCGGTGACAATGAAGAAAGTCAAGTCAGCAAAGCAGATTAGGCTAAGAATCAGCATCTTCAAACTATGGGGCATTGATTAGACTACAAGCAATCAATCAAGCTCAAGATTACCAAAGAAGAATGACGAGACACTTCAACAAAAGATTAGAGACCGCAAGAAAGAATGTTTGGTTCTGAAAGAAACTAAACAACCAGTCATAATCCTCATAGGAAGTTCCTACCTCATTGGGTTGGATCCTACATTCTAAAGAGGATACTTCCGGCGAAGCCGTCACAGATCCGAATGGTTGAACCCATGCAATTTGAATCAGCTTGAAAAGCGCTACATATGAAATTACTCATTGTGATTTCTATGTAAGGAAGAACAAAGGAAGAACAAAGGAAGAACAAGAAGAACTACGAAGACCTGATTCTCCCATGAAATGGAAGATACGTAGGAAGCCGAAGAGGGGTCCGGTCCAAACAAAAAAAAAATTCATTATCTTCCTTGCCAATAAAAAAAAAGAAGCAAAAAAATATAATAATAAAAAACCCGCTAAGTCGAAAACCCGAAAAGGGCGGCTTAGGCAAAAATCGGGGCCCGCTAAGCTGAAAACCCAAAAAGGGCGGCTTAGGCAAAAATGGGTAGCTCGCTAGGCTGAAAACCCAAAAGGGCGGTCTAGGAAAAAGTTAGAGCAAAAGCTCGCTAAGTCGAAAACCTGAAAGGGCGGCTTAGGCAAAAATTAGAACAAAAAGAAGAAAAAAAATAAAAAGTAAGAGATGCTTGGAAAGATATAAATCATCATTCATGTATCTACTCTTCAAAAGAAAAACCATCGATCCAATGACCCAAAAGAGTCAAAATTCCATCAAGTACAAAAAGTACAAAGTCTGAGAAAA
>CAOGCB010279490.1:0-11219 GCA_948266635.1 Cnidoscolus chayamansa
TACAACCTGCCTTCCAATGAGACTATTAATTGGAGACTGCAAGTCGATAATATGGACATCACCAATCTCACCTACACCTTTGACAGATGTAGTTACATTGTTCATGTTAAAATCTTCCGCAAAGGGAATGAAGGCCCCATCAGCTCGCACAAATGTTTCTGCAGGAGCACAAGATCATAATGGGGACATGTTAGAATAAGGAAACAATGGAACAAAAAATTAGCACAAGCTTGATTTCATGGAAAATTGCAGTTCAGCGCATCTAAACATAGCATAGTGAAAATCCAACTAATAGATAATAATTTTCAAACCTAATATGTATATTGAAGTGGGGTACACTTAGTAAGATTTAAAATATGGAATACCAATAGAGAACTCAGGAGAAAGCATCAGAAAACATATGTAGCTACACCATATAGAAAAATGCATGGACCTCAATTTCCCAAGTGAAAGAGGATTTATTTCATACCTTTTTCCCTTTACAGATTCACTGGAAACACTCATTTTTACCTCATTAGATCAATGAGTTTGACTTAATCAATGTAAAACACAAGCCAGTAATAAACCCAGTTCATTGATTTCACTAGCCTAGTATTTCATTGAATACAAGCCAGTAATAACAGCAGCCAAAAAACAAAATCCAAGAGAAGTTAAAAGGTGGTCATATACTGCTGGAATACAGGTGTTAAAATTCTGTTCTCCTGTTGAAAGCTTATACAAAGGATACTACTTCACAGAGCTAAAGTACATGGAGTTGCAAACTTGCAATTAAACTGATCCACCAAAATCTGCTATAAAAAGCAAGACTCTAAATTGAGTTGCGTGGCTGTTGCATGATATACTCTTCTAGATAAAAGTTTGTTTGAGCTACTACCCTAAAAGACTGTTACAATCCCTGGTAAAGGATTGGGTCACAAGCCTATTTATGGGGAAACCTTCCTCTGAATTGGAAGATTTACCTTGGTTACAGCTCTTACCTCTTCAGGTAGAATCTATGGTGACCGAAAAGATAAAGGTTCTCTAGAGGGAACCTTCCAGCCTCTGGGTTAAGGTTGAAAGAACTCCTAATCTAAGTGATGATAAAATTCTGATTGCATTTATTGAAGCATTGCAGAAACATATATAGGTGTTGTTGTTGGTTACAAAATTGGAGTCCTAAGAGATAAAATAATTTGAATTCTGCAGCTATATCTAATCCCTGCAGATAGAGTCCTAGGAAATTCAAATAAAGGAAATCTAATTTAGTTAAGAGTCCTAAGAGAATACAATAAAAAAAACTTATCTGGCAAGCATAGTTGTTGGGCTCAATTGTGGGCCTTCCTCGTGTATTTACTACCCACAAATGAGTCCACAACATCACTCCCCTCTTAGGCCAAAAGCTTGTCCTCAAGCTTAAAATTAGGATATTTCTGAACCTTTTGCAACCATTTGATCGGTGTCTTCTTCTGGATCTCCCCAATCTACAACCTCTAACCACAATAACCTTTTGCATTGGTGGCCCATTGTATACTGCTCATTACAATTATAGCAAAGCCCTTTCGAGCCCCTTTCTGCCATTTCTCTCTAGTCAATCTCCTTATGACAGGTTCCGAGGTGCTACTGGTTTGATTTCTCAAAGTTGCTATTGTTGTATCAATATTCTGAATTCAGTGAGGCATGGATGAGGCTGATTGTTTTGATCCTATCTAAGTTGCTCGGAAATTCTATGTGCCTCCTTGCATTAACATCTGTCTTTTTTCCAAGGTATGAGACAAACCCATGGCTGTCAGGAGGTTTGGAGGTTGTTGCAACTCCACATCTGTTGTATTAATCCAGACAACCCTATTGTAAAAATTTCCACCTTCTAAGGTGCGTTGAGGAAGCTTACTCCTGCCAATAAGGCTTGAAATCTATGTTGGCAGTCCTCTATAGTGCTTGTTTGTTTCAAGTTAACCAATTCCCCCAATGGATTGCTTCTTAAAGTAGGTCTGAAATGCATATCGCAATATGTTTTAAAGACTTCCCAAGTGACTAGGTTTATCTTGCTCCAATTTGAAGACCCATAGTTGAGCCTCCCCAATCATGTCGGTCTCTATTGTCCTGTGGCTGTGGAAGAATTGTCCACAGCAGTTCAACCACCTCAAGGGATCTTCCGAGCTGTCGAAGGAAGGGCAATCGAGCTTAGTGTATCAAGGACGATAGCTCTTGGACTGGTCTTGCTTTTGTGCTCCGTATTACAGCCAACTATTTGGCTATTGCTTCCAGCAACCCTTGAACCTCCATTTGCTTGCAGCATTGCTGTTGGTACTACTCTTCAGATAGCTGGACATGAGAATCTAGTTTTTGTTGTAAGTTGGATTGATTACCATGACACTAGGCTCTGATACTGGCAAAGGATCGGGTCACTGGCCTACTTATGGGGACACCTTCCTTTGGATTGGAAGATTTACCTTGGTTACAGCTCTTACCTCTTCAAGTAGAACCTATAGTGACTGAAAAGATGAAGGATCTTTAGAGGGAACCTTCTAGCCTCTGAGTTCAGGTTGAGAGAACTCCTAATATCAAGTTCGATAAAACTCTCCTGCCTTTATTGAAGAATTGCAGCAACATATATAGGTGGTGTTGTTGGTAACAAAATAGGAGTCCTAAGAGATAAAATAATTGGAATTCTGTAGGTATATCTAATCCCTACAGATAGAGTCCTATGAAATTCAAATAAAGGAAATCTAATCAGTAGAGTCCTAAGAGAATGGAATAAAAAGCCCTATGTGGCAAGCATAGCTGTTGGGCCCAAATGTGGGCCTTCCTCATGTATTTATTATTCATTAATGACTCCACAACAAAGACCCGTACGTTTGCTCTAGAGTTCTATGAACCCAAGGCAGATTGATTATAACCACAAAGGTAAATCTGCAAACACTTCTTCAATTGAATATCTAGCATTAAAATGCATGACATAAACACAAGAAGATGCTTATACCTATGAAATTTCATGTAAAAATGTAAAGGATCAATGGAATGATATACATTTAAATAAAAAATAAATATAGATGGTTATTTCTATAATTGTTAGTAATTCTATGGTTGTTAACCCACAAAACACAATGATTTTACAGTTATATAATCATCATATCCCATCACAAATATTTGGTCAACATCCATTGTCCCAGTCATTACAATAGGATCAGCATTGTACTTGTGATATGCAGTTCCCAAAGAGTTCAAAACTCAAAAGCTCCTTTGCCTGCTGACCCGTCACCTTCCCCCTTTCCTAAAAATTATTTCCTTGAATAATAAATCCCCATTCATCTCCAACAATTTTCTTTTAAAATGTGATAGAAAAAAATCAGCTTGTCTTGAACATATCTCTTTAGAGGAAGATTGTTAGATATATGAACTTATGTTTAGCCAAAATTCATGCAGGTAATACCTTAATGAATTCTACAATATGGAACTACATTACCTGGGTTTGTTCCAGCAAAAATGCCATACCAAAGTTCATCTGCAATAAATGAGGTTGCTCTCTCCACAGCACCCAAATACACTCCAGGCCCAAGGCAGGGTGGCAAAGGATGGAACATTTTCTGGTTTGGGTAATCCAGATCAACTGCAACATGGCGATTAGTAAGGAAACCAACCTGTCGATTTCCTGTTCGGCTTTTCACAATTGCGCCTAGGGTTCCATAGGTCTCCTGGTTAGCAACCTAAAATATGGAGCAATTTAGTAACTGAAAACCTAATAAACAAAGGATACAGTAATGAAGTGCATACAAGCGTTTATAACGCTGCAAGTAAAAATAAGAGGTCTGAGCATATACTAGCAGAAAGCGTACAATTAAAACTGATAACATGTCATTGGAAATAAAAATATAACCATATTTACGCAGAACTAACTAGAGAGATAATTACAAGTATGGTGTGTCCCCTAAGTGTTCATCTACTAACTGCTAGAAATTCTCTTCGTATTTCAGACGACCTCTCCCATGGTTCACAGCACATCAAACAGTTTTGTATAGAGAAATATTTGAAAGCTTGGGCAAGCTGAAAATCTTTTGTGTCCAAATCAATGCAGGAGAAACAATCCATTTATTACTGTACCCTACATATACAATTAGTGCAAAGAAACTGAATTTACTAATATGAAGGAACTGCACTTGCAAACTGAATACCAAATGAATTACAAAATGATGTCAACAAGCCTACTTCACAACATTCTATCAGTAATAACCAGCTTGCAGAAAACATGGGTGAAAACCAAGATGCATGCATTGGTCACCAAGACATCAGTGTTGATGCAACCACTAGGCACATGCACTATTAGGCATGCAAGTGGAAATTCCAACTACTGACTAACAGGTAAAAGAACAATGAAATAACCAAACCTGCCAAATTTTCCTTCTCTACCCTGTGAAGTGGCAAGGCAACATTAGCAAGTTCAAACCACTTGCAACTTATGTTGGTAATAAACAAGTTCTAAACAACTATAATAAGTTTATCAATAGCCAACATTAGGTCATCAATATTTTGATGTGAATGAACTGTGATTGGCTTATTTTTCTATGAAGAATTAGAGCATTGTATTGGAGTGACCAAACCACTTTTGCCTAGTTAATACTCAGTTATGCTAAACACATATTTCTCAATGATGATGAGGCCTTCTCTTTAATATCAATTAACTTCCATTAGTGTTTGCAAACACGATACAACATCTTTTCAGACAAGGTCCCTCAACACCACTGTACAATGAGTCAAATCTAAGATTTATGCTTCAGAAAAATAAAAATCAGCTTTTCATGAAAAATGGAAAAAGATGTTAATAACAGGTGTAGGTCATAATATAAAATTAATAAGAAGAATTAATAAGATGGTCAATTTTTTAGGGGTACATAAATGAGTATTTATTGTGTGGAGAAGAAAATTCTTACAGCTTTATCTGTATGCATAAATAAAATATGCATGAGATAACACCTATAGAAAGCAAACTGGAAACACCATAATTTTGTCTTAAATTAAATGTCTGGACAACATCAGCAACTACCTTAAACATGTCCAGTAAAGTAAAGCTTGCCCCCAAGATCAGACAGATGCAGATAACTAAAATACAGTTAAGAATATTATGCTATCAACTAAAACTCACCTGACAGGTAAATGAATTTTAAATGAGATATGACAGCTTAAGAAGATTTCCATTTTCCAAGTTTATTTCACCACATTTTTTTCCTGACTAGCACGTACACAGTATCACATACAGAATATAGTATGAAATTTTCTTTGATATCTCAAAATTTCAATAAAATGTCAATGCTGAACGAAGAGCAATTACGCATATCAGCATGGAGCTGGGTGCATATTCATCGGAAAGGCCTAATCATAATATTCTAGAAAACTGTGCAGGAAATCAAATTTATCCATGATTACTTGTTTTTTATGGTTTCTCTTTTGGCATGTTAATAGAACAAAACTAGTTTGGAATTAAGGTTTGGGAAATTTACTATTTAGTCCTTTTGTTTTATCACTAATAATGATTTGACCCCTGTATTTTGAAAATTAGACTATTTAGTCCCTTAATTTTACTTTCATCACACACTTAGATCCTTCCATCTATCTTTCCATCAGTTTTTAAAATTAAATTACTAGTTTGCACTTGAATATTGTAATTACTTACAGTTTCATCCCTCAATTTTTATATTAGTTATAATTAGTCCCTCACATTTATCTTCTCATCTCCCCCTCTCTCTATCTGTCTCTTCTCTATGCAAGATGAGAGAAAAAAGATATAAAAGTTAATAGATGAAATTATAACCAATTGAAAAATTCAGGGATGCAATCGTAAATAACAACATATTCAAGGACTAAATAGTTATTTAATTTTAACAACTAACAGAAAAATGGATGGAAGGGCCTAAGTGTGACAGAAGTAAAAATGATATATTATATAGTCTAATTTCCAAATACAAGGACCAAATTGTTATTTGTGATAAAATTGAGTGACTAAATTATAAGTTTCCCTTAAGATTTTAGTTGTCGTTGTTAATAGAGCAAAAAATTCAAACAATTTGACTTATCAATTGACTGGAAGACTGTCAATATAGCATTCCTGTATGGCTGTATCAGCAAAAATCCGATTCCAATTGACTAGAAAATCAAGCACTGTCACTGATCTAGCTATAGACGATGAGCTGTGTTCCATTAGAGCTTTCCACCAACTGCAATAGCTAGTATGATCATATCACCACAACAATTGGCAATTGTCTTTCATATCCTGACAGCTCTATGTACAACTTATTTGAAAGATAAAAAAAACAAAAGAACAAAGAAATCATTAACAATTAGACATTAAAGTTATCTTTTCACATATGCAGACATTCATCTAACCTGATATGACTACCATGTTTAATCTAGAATCATATTACTTAGATGTACCTAAGTGGACTAAATAGTAAAAGCCATGCATAATCATCTAAGTTGCATACATATCAATGAAAGACTACAAATTTACGTTATGCATGCCTAAAAGATCTTCTAGAGATGCAAAACTGTTGGAAACAGCAGTCAAATAGTAAAAACTATCACTTTCTTCAACATTGTATATACTCATACAAGCATATAGATTTTAGATACCATACTACCATAAGTTCCATAACTCTGAATTCAAAAAGGAGTGCCAACACTAGATACAACCGGTTCAAAGGAAAAAAAGATACAAATGAAATACTAATAATAATTCAGCTATCCAAGGATTGGTGACTAACCTGTCATCCAGTTCTAGAGTTAGTGTTACTCATATTTTTTCACTTCCAGATCTTTTTGTCCTTGCATAAATGTCAAAATAATGTTGGCTACAGAATGTTTCAGATAAACATTCAAAAAAAACTACACGATTACAGATGTAGAGAATAAAAAGATACAGCTTTGCTCAGTAAAATTACGGATGATCCATCATCCATGTCATGTCCTTTCAGTAATATAATTATAAAACTCAAACACACAAAAGAAAAAAGAAAGCATTAGATAGGAATGTCAGCGCATCCACTGTGAGCACTTTTTAATGTCAAAAATAGTAAAGCAATGGAAACTGTTCCAATATCCCATTCGTATTGTTCGCTGATCTGTTGTTGCAATTCACTTGCCGCCATCATGAGAAGAATATTAAATCAATAAATTATGTTGAAATTAACTAAGATCTGTCAAGAAAAATTAGCCGAAGACATTTTCCATAACCCTTAATCAGCCTCCAAGCTTTTAAGTCTTCAAACTAATGAAAATAATTAACACAATTGTTGGCTTTCATTTTCTTAGTAAGACAGCCTGACCTGCATTTTAATTGCCTTTCACATGCATTCGTGATACATAAATATTCTTTGTGTATAAATAATTCATATTCCTATAACTTAACTATAGAAAGAAATATTGTAAAGGAAAAGTAAAATACCTGGGAACCAGATCCAATGCATGGATCACTTCCCCTTAACCCATCTACAAGTTCAGTATACAATTGTTCCTTTGGAGTTGGTGCAGGTGCTCCATAATATGAGAATTCAACAACATCCACATCACACCATACACCTCCTGGTCCCTGCCTCATATAGAGAGAAGGCAATTTAAGTTCTCAAGTAAATGATTATTTCAACCATAGATTACACTTTAAGTATTCCAATTTGTTAATAATTACTTCCTCACTCCAAAATTCCAAGTGATGAGAGAGAGAGAGAGAGATCAAAGTACAGAACTAAGTCCAGAACAGTGGCTCACAAAATAAAATAAAATAAAAAGAAGACAAAATTGTAGTCCCCACATTAGCATTTTTATTGTAAATAAGACATAAGATATCAAAGGTCCCCCAAGCACATCTTAAAGCACCAATATTCTAACCTCAAGTGCAGCAGGTAGGCATTGAACATGGCTGAGCCATTGCCTATGAACTTTCCGGGCAACAAATACAAGAATTGCTGGAATATCTGTTAAGACACCCTTCCTAATCCTAAACCCAATTGCCGTGCCAAGACTAAACCGACGTAAGATCTTGCTATGAAATGCCCTAATAGTCATCAACTCAAGCAAGGTGGTGGCACGCTGTCCTGATGGCAACCTCCCAAGAGTTTCTGGCAGCACCCCCTTCTGCAGGTTTCCAAAATAGTTTGCTCTATCTTCTGCTGTATCATTTAATCGACTGAGAGGAGGCCAAGAGAAGTAGGCAGCTGTACTTTCAGAGTGTTGACCAGCTGATGCAAAGGGCTGAAGTGAAGATGGACTTGACCAGCGCAGGTTAGGAAGATTGCAACAGTTTCTTTCCAAATCTAAAGCGGATTCTTCAGATTGTGTTGATCCAGAGTGATGCAATCTTAAATCCAATCTGTTCCTGTCCATCTTTCAGCTAGCGTACCAATAACAAAGTGTATGCTTCTTAAAACCCCATTATATTTACAAAGGTTTAGCTCAACATTGTACAAAAATGCCTATAATTCTTTTCTATTACATCATCAGGGATATTGGTAACAAAACTGTGGCAACTGAAGAAGCAACTAAGAGATATGATCTGTAAGAACATAAAATAGAGTAAAAGAGGCAACCATTAGTTAACATCAAAACGTATTGAGAAAAAATATTTTCTCATCAAAATATTTCGAAGAAAAGAATAACTTTTCAACAGATATTGCATTTCGACATATCCAGAGTACCAATTGTATTGAATTATATCTAAATTGGAAACTAAAGAAGTTGCAGAAAGTAAGGAATGAAATTTAAAATACGAAACTAATGTTCTACTTAAAATCTTCTAAAATGAAAGACTTCTACAATATATACATAATACACATAACTCCTTTTTTTGCACAGAACAACGGGAAAAGATGAATATTGGAAAATTATGAGAAAATCTATCCTATCCGAACTCAAAAGAGAAAAAAGATTCATTGAAGGGCAAGTACAACCCAGAGGCAAAAAGAACAACTTAAGATAACAAATGAGACAAGTATATAAGTTTTATCATCACGAAAATGAATAAAAATAAATAATAGAAGATATATAACAGATGAAATCAAGGAGAGATGATGTAGATGGACTGCTAGAAAGAGAGAGAAGAGGAAGATAAATAGATCCAGGAAAATAAATGATTAACTAATACAAACAAGTTAATGCTCCAAAAAAAAGAAAAATAAGGAAAAACTGCTACGAAGAAATTTAACCCTCATATCCACTATATGGGGAAAGGCAAAGGGGGAAAGTTGCTACAGAACTGAAATAGAGGCCAATGTTAAAAAACTGAGCAAAACAGTTGCATGTGGAGAGAAAACTGATCACACCAGCAAGAAGAAAGCAGGAGATTGGCAAAATATGTAAAACCCATAAGGAAATTAAGACCAGAACAAAGAAACTAAGCCAATCAAATGAAATAAATACTAGTAGAGTAAGTTGGAAGCAGTTTTAAGGCAAACTCACCGATCAGAAATGATGGAGCAGTGACGGGGAAAATCCAAATATAACCCGTTGAAGATGCTCGTGTCCTGGTAGACAAACTGCTTGTCGGCGACTCTAAAAATGCTAGAAATCAATCCGAGTATAATGAAATACGGAGAAGAAGCAAAACATACTTTGATAAGAGGAAAGGAGCAAGGAGAGAGAGAGAAAGCCTGAAATTTAAATGAAAGAAAGAAATCAAATAATAATTACTAAAATAGTTGGAGAGAAAGAAAAAGAAAGAGAGAAAGGGGGAAAAAAACGAAAGACAAGATCACAAATATCTATAGGATACTGCTCTGCTACTATCTATTGTTCTTAATTCCAAGCATTCCTTCAGTTAAAAAAAAAAAAAAGGAAAAATTGTTGTTAATAAAGGGGTTCAATTTTATGTTCTTTTGACACTTCCATTAATTTTTTCCCCTTTCTGATTTCTTTATTTTTCTTTTTGACAGCCTATCATAAATGGAGGGATCACATTGCTTAAGTGGAAAAGAAGGGAAAGCATGGGGAGGAATTTTAATGGAGGTGGAAAAAAAAGATGTTTTTTTTTTTTTTTTAAGTTTTCTAGAGGAGAAAATTAGGGTCCCATCCATATTTGCTCCCCAAAAGTAGCACATACATCACCAAAAAATTCAATTCCCAAATAGAGAGGGTAGCTCTCTTTTGTTCTTTCACATTTATTTACTACTATTCATATATATATATATTTTTACTTGGTAAATTATTATATTAAGATGTGAATTTAGTTAGTAATAGATTTAGATAGTGGCGTAAAATTCGTGTAATAGAATGAGTCTAAGGCGTGTGATTGTTGATATTATTTGTGAGCTTATTTTGTTAGAGGATCCATACAGCAGACCCCAACTGATTTGAAACTAAGGCTTATTGTTGTTACAGTAAATCGCTATATTATATCATTTGCTTGCTTTGTAGTTGGATTTCTATTTGTTTAGGATTTGGAGGTATTTTGAGGGTCATAATTTAGGAATCAAAAGTTTCCATATCCCATTTTTATATATATCATTGCTTCTTTTACTTTCTTCTTTTAATGGGTTTTTTCTTTGCCACTCTCTCTCTCTCTCTCATTTGTATTATGATGTCCTATTACTTCCATTATTTTTTCCTTTTAACAAAATCCTATCCCAATTTTCAGCCATGTTAAAAGAGAACTGCCTTTCTAGAAGTTAAAAAATAAATAAATAAAATCTCTTAATCTGCTTGCATTATCTTCACCTTTTATCACTCACATCACTACCCATATCTTCACACATTATTCAATTATCCAATCATGATAACTTAACTATTCCCTTTCAAATAAAATAGTATAACAGACAAATTAAGTTATCTCATTCAGTGTAATGCTTACATATTTATTAGCTAATGCATAAATTATATTTCATCCATTTCTAATCTATTGTCAGAAATTCAAATTAATATTCATGTGTTCCCAGATAATATGATTTAGATTTATAAATTAATCAAGTGGTATATTTTTATTATCTTTCATTGATAAAGTTGAAAAATGTAGAAAAGAAAAAAAAAGATTTTGGTGGAGAAAAAGCAAATAAAGGATGAAATTGTGAAAGGGCATTATAGTCAGAAGAACGTATTCATAGGATTTGTACACCTATTTTTGTCAAATATATTTGTAGGTTTTTCTTTTTGAGGAGATTGCAACGGACGAATGAGATTGTTTTTGAGGGAGAAAAAGAATCTGAAAAATCTCTTTCCCAAAATTGTCCCTTCCCTGCAAATTTCAACAATGCAATTATTGTATTAGT
>CAOGCB010279834.1:0-22601 GCA_948266635.1 Cnidoscolus chayamansa
ATCCCGAACTTGGTGGTTAAACTCTACTGCGGTGAAGATACTGTAGGGGAGGTCCTGCGGAAAAATAGCTCGACGCCAGGATGATAAAAAGCTTAACACCCCTCATTCTTATTACTTTTTCAATATGAAAAAAAAAAATGGAATCATTTTCAGGGAAGACGATTCAACTACTACCGTAAGT
Organism: Cnidoscolus chayamansa; assembly: GCA_948266635.1. Classification (NCBI taxonomy): domain Eukaryota; kingdom Viridiplantae; phylum Streptophyta; class Magnoliopsida; order Malpighiales; family Euphorbiaceae; genus Cnidoscolus; species Cnidoscolus chayamansa. The sequence goes on from CAOGCB010279834.1 coordinate 182, forward strand.
AGTTGTCGAGCCTCTGCCCTTTATAAGGCAATTCTGTCTCGAATCGTAGGGGAGGAGCAAGACGAGTTCATTCAGGTACCTAACTAAGCGCATCTCTCAAGCAAGGACAGGTTCGAATGCGAAGGAAGAAAGCCTAGAGTAATCAAGCTGGCGGGACTACTTGACTTGAATAGGAAATAGGACTTCTAAGCTGATAGTTGGCTTCGCTAATTAGTAGGAATATTGAATTCGAAGACTTGTTTTGTTGTATGGCCATTAGACAACACTCTAATGGCATATAGGGAAGGGGGAGGGTCTTTTGAATACCAATACTCCCCCACAAGCAGCAGGTCCCCTGGCAAGCGAAGCTAACCCCCTCTTAGAAAAGGGATTAGGCGCAGAAGCAGCTAGCAAAGACAACAATGAAGAAGAAATTGTTTCATCCGTTCTATCTTTTTACTCAAGGAGCTGGGCTTTCGTCTCAGTCAACTTCTTCAATAGAAGCACTGGCAGAAGGCAGTTCTACTGTAGTTTCATAGGGCCGGGTAAGACCTCTATCTAATACTACGCGGGCCAGTCTTTCCTTCGCTTCGTGTGCTCCCCGATCTCTTGTAGGTATCGTATATAAGAGAAAGCTTTGACTCATCTCCCCGAGTGGGGCTTCTCCTCTCTTTCAGAAATTGTATAGAATAACCTGTGGGAAGAAAGTCCCGGAAATCAGGACGTACGATTGGCTTTCCCTTTACTTTCAGTTTTCAAGAGATTAGTCCCGCGAGATCGTGATCTAGTTCTTTCGTATAGCTCAGAAAGCAAAATCGTGATTTCGACCGTAAGTAAGCTGAAGGGAGTCCGCAAGACTGGTGAATCCACTAGGGAAAACCGAATTCTGGCAGAGCCAGTACTTTAGTTATGAGTGCCCTCGAAGGAAATGTTCCAATCGAATTCTAAGCTTTCTTCTCAGCCCCAGGGAGTTCACCAGGTATAGGCTCAGGGAGTTTTGAGTCCGTGTCACCTCCTCTTATCATGCGAGATTAGGCGCAGAAGCAGTTAGCAAACACTGAAGAAGAAGCAGGGCTAGCTCCCTTCAGGGCAGTGAAACTGTAGTAAATAAAAATATGTCATAATATATATTTAGTAGTTCAAGCTCAATAGATAGTAAGGTTCTGAAAGAATAAATGCGATGTAAAGGGTACGAAGTAGATTAGTCGATCTTGAATGCCTTTGTCTCACTTGAAAAAAGAGAGGCGGGAAGCTGCTCAACTTGTTTTTCCGTAGTGAGCGCGTATCAGTCTCTGTAGGCGACGAAGAGCAAGCAACCCCCAAGAAAGTAAGTCCGAGGAGCGAACCAGGTATAGGCTCAGGAAGCAAGCAAGAACTGCTGCGGATCCTGAAACGAAATGAGAATTTTCAATAGGCTTTTCTTTTGTACTAGAGTTCAAATCATTGGTCCGGGGTAAAGGAATGAGATCCTAAGGAAGCAAAGCTAAAGTAATCCAGTCCGGAAACTATAAGGGAATTCAGGTTAAAAGAATTCTACTCAAACAAAGTCAAGGTTGTGAGCCACGACACTTCTCTTCTAATATCCCGAGTGTTAGACGGAAGGTCAAGTCGAAAGCTAAAGCTAACGCTTACCTCGGATCAAGTCAGCACCACCCACAGGTTCAGGAGAAAGCGAAGTTCTAAAGAAAAGAAAGAATCGAAGTTGTAAGTTCAAAGGTCTTTTCGAACGGTGTTAGCCGTGGGTAGTTTGATGTACTGGTTTTGGGTGCTGGGTGGTGATGGAATCATTCTTCTGGGTAAGGGAGAGTGAGGTGTGGAGTGGATTTGATTGGTGCAAGCCCAAGGTCTCATTCGAAACCAACAGCAGTTCATGCTAGCGACAGCTCAGCTGCAGGAGTGAATTAAGGAAGTCAGTGCCAGTCACCGGACATTCCCTTTTCTTCTTGTTGGATTGATTTCCACTCTCGTAGAGAAAGAGTAGCAGCAATAGTTTGAGTTTGCACCTAGATTCCCCCCTCATTCCCGTTCCCCTTTTTGGTGGCTATCACTACTCCTTGGTAAGGGGAAAGGGTGAACTCTCTTAAGAGAAGGTCGGTCGGGTTGAGTAATCGGGAATCACAGGTTCAAGTATTCGTTCCCGGGCTTTCGACCCGCATCTTTTTCGTCTGTGCTTTCTGGTTTTAAGAAGGGCTAACAGGGGAGGTAAGAAAGAGTATAGCCCCTCGTTATATCCTTAGCTTTCCTCTATCTCTTTCTTTCTTGTCTCTGTCTCTCTATCTTCCCATTCTGTGTTGACCAAACGGTAAGCATTGCCTAGGTACACGGCCGATATGACATAAAGATGGTCCTTCCCTGTTGAGGCACCAAGGGACAACCGACCATCTCCTAAAACAAATCTATCTAAGACTCATGCAAGTGAGAATAGCCCTGCTGATGGACCGTCTGAACCTAGGGCTGCTAACTCTCCAAAGACTGGATCTAAGCTGTCAGGCTATTGTTACAGGCGAGCAGAGTTGCATTCATATAATGCTGGTTGGTCAGATTCGAAAGAGGAAAGATATATTGTGCATGATGAAGATTCGGAAATGGATACTGGACCCTGGCCGCATATCAGACTGACGAAGGAGATTCAAGCTTCAAGCCAATCGCCCTAGTTCTTTCTCTTTCTCATTCTCATAGATCTTGCTTTTGAGAACAGATTAGAAAACGCATTCTCTCCCTGGAACAGCAGTCAAACTTCATTTGCTCTTTTGAGCTCTAAAAGCGGCGTTCAATGAATGAGAAGAAAATTTCCCTTATTCAATTGAAGAAGAAGGACTCGAATCCCCTTTTGTTGTTACTGAATCCGCAGCTATTGAATCAGTTCTTGGTGGAAGGTTTAATGGAAATGAGCCCGGTACTATTGAATCTGCTGGTATAGAATCGGTTGTTAGTGGGATTTGCGAGTGCTATCGTCGGTAAGGTTAAGAGAAAGGCCCTACGATTAGTAGGGCACGAATGGAATAAGACTAGCTAAGGAGGGCCAGTGAGACTTCTCAAATGTGATCGTATCCGCTCTTACTGCTCTCGTAGCCAGTGTTCTAGTAGAAGCTTGAATCACTAACCGGTGCTGGAGGATGGTATCCTATTTTCAAAGCAAAGAAGGATCTTCTTCAATAGCAACTCAGATCCGGGGAACTTCTTTCCCAAAGCACCACTCCAGAAAGAAGATATCCACGAATGCGATTGGTGGACAGAAGAAGCAGCTATTGAACCCGCTGAAACTCTATCAAATGGGGAATACAACCACTCTTACTCCTCTTTTTTAGCTTGAATTTCTGCCTTTCAGGAGTGAAGGAGACAGAGGACAAGATCAATAGTAGAATCTCGCCACACCCGCCACGTATAGAAGTATTTGCTCTTTGAGAATTCGAATAGGCTGTCTTATTAAAGAAGAAAAAGAAATGCTATTGATGCAGGCCAACTCGGAATCGTATCCGCTGTGATGTTATCCGCTCTTTGATAGAAGACTGCTCTCGAATCCCCGAATCTAAGGTTTTAAAAGCGAAAGGCTGCACATGATGAAGGGGCTTCTTTTATAACTAGTTGGTGCTGATACTTCTTCTATTCTTCCCTGCTGGTTTATTTGTTTATTTGTTTGAATCTTCGGATCATTTACGGTTTACGCCGAGTGAGATTCTCTCTTCGAAAGTTCTGAATTCACCTCCAACAATTTCTTTTTCGGAGTCTTGTTTGTGTCATTTACCTTCTTCCATATTGGAGGTAATTATGCAATCTTACAGGATTAGTTATGGAAAGGGAGTCTATTCGCATAGAGAGAAAGAACCATGTAGTTGTAGCCTCTCTTAGTCTCGGTGCGCCTGGCTTGCGAATATTGATTCTCATAATTTCATTACGTCCGAAAACGTTTCCAATACTTACATCCCTTTCCCTTTTTTCTTTTTGAGAAAGACAAGTTTCCTATCTTCATAGGAATCAATGGGAGAATGGCAAATTGATCAAGCGGGGATTCGGCCGTAATCAGAGTATACCATTTGCGAGCCTCCTCCCAATACCAAGTCAGGTCCCCAAGATTGAAAGGAATCCATGGCTGAATGTCGAGTTGGTCTAGTGGGAAAAGCGGGTCGGAAAGGAAGGAAGACTCAGAATGAGTCGGAGTTAAATTGGTAGTAGTTAGTTCTTCTCCGTCCCCGGGATGTGCTGTGCTATTCGAAGGTGTCTCCTCTGAAGGTCTCCCGGGGATCAGTAAATGTTCCATGCCAAGCACCTCTTTTGCCTCGCCTGATACGACATGGAAAGCAACATAAGGGCTTTTTTCCCAAAATTTCGCAGGCTTGTGTATATTTCTTCGAGGATTTCTTCCGAATGGACTTTAGTCCTAAGACATGTGGGTCATCCCCCTTTAAATTACCATATCCGCCTTTTTCGGCAATCTCAGCCACTAGTTTTTCAATACTGTGATGAAACCTATCTACTTCTGTAGATTCAATCAGGGCAAAAGAAAAGGATCGGAAGAAGGGGGAGAAGCCGGCTCCAGAGGCATCGGATTAGGGCTTTTCGGAGGCGAAGCGCTTGGCATAAGAGGCAAACTTAGTATTGGTTTTCAGCTATTGGTTAATTAGTGTCTATTAGGGCTTAGTTGCTAAGCGGCTGTCAGTGCAGGTGAACCGAACTCGTATGGCTAGTATGTATTGTTTCCGTCAGTAGTTATGCGTGCGAGATAGAGTACTTTCAGGAGTTCGCGAAGTCTATTAGTTGCTTGCTTTCATTTTGAGTCTTTCCCGCATGCGTGACTACCATTCTCTCTTTTCCATCTTTTTTTTTAGCTCCCCCGATATTAGTTCTCGCGTCGAAGGATCGTCCTGTAACTACCTTTCCTTTCTTTCGGGTTTACTTTTCTCTTTTTCCTTTGCTGGAGGTCTTACTAGCCTTACCTCCCGACTAAGATTTTGAGTTACCTGTCTATCACCCCAGTATTGCTAGTTTTCTATCTTTCCTTATCCAGTTTTCTGGCTGGTCTTCCCCGCAAACAGTTCTTTCTCATGTACTGCGTAAGGCCTCTCGGCTCCGTTCAGCTTCCTGCTCTCATAAGCAACTGGATGGCCCTCAACAGCCACAAGTGCCATGAGTATCCTCTCTTGGAAGGCGAACTTCTGCCCACCTTTTCTCAGGGAGAAATTTGCTTTTTTCTTTAATCTTTAATTCGAAATGAAAGTAGATATGGGGGAGGAAGGTCTGAGGCAAGGAGTGACGACTAGATAGGCAAGCAGGCAAAAAATGAAAGAGAAAAGGAGTTCCTACTCGACTATGAATAAGAAAAGGGGCTGGCCATCAGAACTCTTATATAATATACGAGATTTAGAGATGAGCCAGAACAGTCTATCCTGTCTGAGTTAGAACCGGATCTCATGGATTCTGTCTCACCGCTCCGTGGGCTTCTATTGAGACAATAACTGGACTTGAACTAAGAGAAAAGTAGGGACCACTAATGAAGAGTCTTGATCCCATTCTCTTCTGTATTCTAGTAGGTATCACATGAGAAGGAAGAAAGAACTGTCCTTGTCATAGGAAGTACCCCTGAGAGAGAATAGAAGTCTCGGTTCCTAGCCTAGCCGTCTTGATTGGATTAGGGTGCAAGGAAAGAAAGCCAGTGTAGTGCTCCCATTCTATTAGAGGAGTTCTAACCGGGCAAACTGATACTAGAAAGGGGCTTCTCAAGAGCTGCAGCTATAACTCGACTTCCATCTTAGCGCATGGAAGGGCACGGAGATGAGAATCAGAGAAGGGGGACTACTGGGCCATGAGTTCAACCCTTTTCTCATCGGGCCAGGATCGATAGCCGTTCGACCTGAGGGAAGTTTGGTCATATTCTATTAAGAATCCCCAATGTCTTGGTCTTGACCTTCGCTTCGAGGGACAAGCACCGCATCTAGGTAAGCAGCATCTAATTTAATTGATTCACCGGATCTTCCATCTACGAGATGTCTGTTAAGGTCGGCTTCATGAAAGCAAGCAAGTTTAGCGAAAATAGAGATGGAAAGAGATGGATTTAGCCCAGCCGTTGTCAGATCAATTCCCATTCATTCTTTAATGGAATAGGGAAGGGGCAGAGCTGCGGCTATCAGGAATGGGCGCTAGCCTATGACTAAAAGTGTCGACTATCTATGAATGACCAGGATCGGAATGCCAATCGACGAGATGAGCCTACGAAAGATTTCAAATTCAGACTATGATGACTGGCATCCTCACTTACGCAACGAAATGGAGTTGATGGAGTAGCCAGTGACATTGAGTTATTCTCTTCGGTATCGCCTTCTCTCATGGTTAAAGGCGCCGCAAGGCACTCGACTAGAAGGAGTGGATGTTAGGCACGCAGGGAAGACTCTTACTATGCGCTGGCACTAGCCCTGGGCATGTCATCTTCTTTGATTGAAGGAACGGGACAGAAGAGAACCAGAACCATATCCTTCACACATTCAGTCTGATCTTATCTGCGCTATTGCCCGATCATAGCTGTACTGTATGAGATTACTTCTCCGTCTCCCCTGCCCTGTTAGAACAGTCTGGTCACACAACCTGAAAGGAAGCCATTCCTAATAGGAAGTTTCTAGCCGTCTTTATTGAGGATGGGATTTGTCTCGCTCCTCTTTCCGGACGAGCTGAGATAGACGATACGCCTGTTTCAGGTCTTCGTCGTAGGTAAAAACGATTGATTGGGAAAAAATTCATGGAAGAAAACCAACGGCAACTTCCCCTTGGGTTTGCCCCATTTGCACCTGCTCCGCTGCTTCAAGCGCACTTTGATATATCGCTTGCTGTAGGATGTGAAGCTGTGAACAAATAGTCTCTTGTCCTGTGTTAGACTGCTCTGACTCGTACTGTGTTGATTGGGTTTGAGGGTTGTTCCATCCACTTGGTCTTCTTTGTACCGTAGCCAGAGAAAGAAAAGATCTTTCAAAGCTACGGGTATGGAGTTCTTCTATCTGCTTGACTCCCGTGTATTCTTTGACGAGATAATTACATTCAGCGAGCTCAAGCTGAATGTAATCCCCGACAATCTCAATTTTCGCCAACCTCTCTAATCACTTCGCTCCCTTGCTTCCTATCCCAGACAGATATGGAAGCTGCTCTAAGCGACTCTCCCCAAGCGAAAGAACAACATCACAAAAATCTCTTTGTGGATTGGAGTTGGAGGCGATGCTAGAATGGTTATCCGAATGCTTCTATTCCCCTTCATAAGTTTTTGAGTAACAAAACTGGGATGACCAATCCCTTGCTGCTTCTCACCTGGACCCCTCGCTAACAGACTATTCGATATAGAAAGAACCATTCCACATTGATTCCGAGAATCTCCGTTCCATCCTAGCCCGCTTTCTTCTCATTAGCCTTCGGCTTCCCCTTTCTCTTCTTCTTATTGGCCTTCGGCTTCTTTCTTCAACATTAGGTATAGAATTCGATGTGTTAAGCATATAACATCACTATCTTCATTCTGCTTTGCTTAAATAGAATTCCAACTCCTTCTACGCATTCTGTGGAGCTTACTTCTCTTATGAAATGGAAGCAGTCAAAAGAAGGAAATCCCCTTTTCCTCTTCTTTCCATTCTCCCATGCTTTGACAAGTGAGGGTGGGATGAGTCACTATAACTATAGAAGAGAAGAATTTCCCACAGCGCTAATGCGATTGATCCAATAAAGCAAGCTGGCCTCAGGCCAAGCATTAAGAAAGAGAGAATTCCCGATCTCAGCTAATAGAATATATAGAGAAGAACCAGGGAAGAACCTTATAGGTACTCTAAACGCGCTTAAAAGCTGAAAGAAAGACCTCTGGGACAAGAGAAACTCAGATTCTACAGCTCTTCTCTTTGATAGCCCAGAATCTCGGAATGTTAAGGGTCTTTCCTGGCCCACTTAAAAAAGTCTCAAAAATGCTTGTTTAATGTCCCAGCTTCGCATGTCCTTTTACGCGTGGGAACAGAACTGGTGTAACAGCTTAATCTCTTCCACCGCAGGCTTTCAATAGGAATCCAAATGAAGAAAGGAAGCTAGTAAGCGAATCTTGCTTTTTTAGAGCAGATAGAGTTGGATTTGCTTCATCGGATCTCAGGTTCCTAAGAGATAGACCAATTGACTTCTTTCTAATTCACTTCTAGGAAGTTGAGCGAGGAAGCGCTGCACGAGCATCGACAAAGAGAGAGCCTTTACATCGGAGTTTCCTACATACGGACTCCAGACAGACAGATACGAATTCTGCCCTCCGGCTATTACACATGATCTACGCTCTCAGGCACACCCACCAACGGAAGACAGGATTAGTAGTTTTGAAACCTCTTCGACACCAAGGTAATACCGTGAAAGAAGAAGCTGCACATTCTTTCGTGTCGTGCTAGCCTCCTTCCCTTAAAGTGAAAGGTGAGGGAGAGAAGAATGATAGTAGAATAGAGTTCGAATAGTTATTGGAAAGAAAGAGATCGAAGGCTTTCTGCCTTTCTTGGGTACAAAGGAAAAAAGTCCTTTTCTATCAATAGGAAAAAGTCGCTTAGGTGCCTTCGCTTAAGGTCTTGGCTTCACGAATGCTTAGCTCAGAACCGCGAACAGCTGGCTTTCTCGCATTGAAGGTATCTGTTGATAAAAGGGAATCTATCCCAAAGGTAGGCCCCAGCATTAGCTGCGAACAAGCTCTTCGCATCGCAATGCCTATTGTGAAGGCCTTTTCTTATAGTCTTTCGCTTCTTCTCACGAATTGGATTTGAACCAATATAATCTCTCCCTATCTTGGAAAACTTTCTTTTAGTAGATCGTGAGTGGGTCTGTCGTCCGCCTTGAAGGCGGCTTCCTACTAGTCCCAGTTGTCCGAGAAATGGAACTGTAAGAGGAAGTCTGCGCCCCCTGCTTCTTTAGTTCTTTCCTTAGTTCCCCTGGTTCGATGTAAGAGAGATCTCCTAACTGGCTTTATCCCCAAGTCCACTCTTTTCTTTATTGTTACGGGTCGACTATTGATTGAACTTGATATGGGAAATTGACTATCTAGGTTAACCCAGAGGGTTCAGGCTTCATTCTTTCTTTTACCGTTCTTCCTGGAATGTGAGACAGATTGAAAAAGTAAATAGGCGATCCGCGACCAAAGCCTGAAATTGTATGAGTCCCGCTAGTTCCAATAAGACTGCATTCCGTAGTTCCTAATATCTGGAAATCTGGGGTTACTTGGATGAAAGAGATGTGAGACAGAGAAAAAGGAAAACCTTAAGAAACTATTGGAATGAATTGGACTTAGATGAGGTTTCTTACAGGTCTGTCAGTTAACTCTGTGTCCTTAGATTAGGTTTAGGAGAGGGAACTTCTTTATGTCAGTATCCTTAGATAGGCTTTCTTACAGGGAACTGTTTGGACTTAGTTCAGGTTTGAGAGAGAGTATAAAGCGCTGAAGCTACTACCTAATTAAACTTCTTCTTATATTATAGGGATATGCACAAAGAAACTCTTAGAACAGTCTGTCCTTGTATTAGGTTTAGGGCAGTGAACTTGTTGATAGATTTTCCCTGACATTGAAGACAGAGATGAGGGACAGATTTTTGAAGGAAAAACCTTCTGTATTGTCTGTGCAGTAAGGTAAGTACAGTATGGTAAGTAAGTCAATGCAGGTAAGGTCCATCTCCGCTAGTCAGTGTATAGAGCTTTTTTCTCCTAGGGAATATCTCAGAATATGGCTAAGAATAGAATCTCACAGTCTTAAGTCTAGGTAAACCAGTATGCGCATGCCTGTCTATTGGTAGGTAAACAGTCTAGCTAGGGCTAGTAATAGTAAGAGGTCTTATCGGGCTTAGTAAGTAAACAGTCTAACTATGCCTGGTCAGTCTTTCAGTAGGGCGAGTAGGACTAATTACTACCACGTAACCCCTGCCTACGATTGGTCTTTACTGTTTGAGAGAATATAGACCTTTTCCTCCTCTAGCATTCCCCCTCTAAGCTATGCCTCTGAACTACTTTCCCGCGAACGAAGGAAGAGCAAAGAGCAGAGCGACAATGCAAGGAGGTAGGTGCCTCAATTAAGCGATTAAGCGTCCCTTCTTCCTTCTTTCGCAGAGACTTCCTTTCGAATAAGGACGGACTAGAGTGCTACTGATAGAGGAAATGCTTACGGCTAGATTCCTTGCTTGCTACTTCGACTAGAGCACATAAATAAGGCCAATTAAGCAACGTTAATGGACCGTATAGCTCCCTATTACAGATGCCATCAGACACACATAGAAAGGGACCATACGAGCCTGGGATTGCTGTAAAGTAAACGTTTTCAAACCGTCTTGCTGAAGATAAAGAAAAGGGCTTGCTTACTCATCTAATGCTAAAAAACAGACTAAGACTCCTTAGGTGGAACCGATACAAATAAAAGAGATTAGACAAGAGCTTAATTAGGGAACTGCATCACTAGTCTTATATATACACACTCGAGTAAATCCTCAAACAGGAAAGAAATGGGACTTCTATTCGGCAATACATTCAATCAAATTTACTAATTACAGAGGCGTTTAGCTGCTCGAAGAGTAGAGTCAATTCATGCTGAGAGGGGAAAGTAAGAAAGAGAATAGCTCTATTTCTATGTGCCCGAAGAGTTTTATCCGGTTTGAAATGAAAGGCCCGGTCTCGTCTCGATTCCATTTCTATGCTTGTGTGAGACGCTCCGCACCTTGGCTCCCTTTGTTTGATCTCCTGAGGTGAGTACGGCGGCTCCATAGTGGCTTAATAAAAGCCAAGCCATAACCGTATTAAAAAATGCCTGCACTTTCGTTTGTTCTCGGGCCCATTACCCGGTACTTATGGTCCATTTTACAGCGAATAAGTTCCTGTTCTTGGTCGGCAGACGACAGAAGAGCCGATTGAATCTCTTTCCTAGCGAAGGGAGGCGTGGCAAGGACGTAATAGCTATTGACGCGGCTAGCAGTCCTATGGATTCGTGGAAGTTCCCCTAAGTATTTGAAAAAAGAGATTCCTTAGGCTTATGTCTTGAGCCGGACTTGGAAAAAGAAAGCCTTCCTAATCCCCCAAGCCATAGACAGGTACTAACACTAAGTCAAAATCTTCTGAAGACTATAGCTATATACGACTATGCAGCTAGCTCTTCATCTCTCCTTTCTTCAAATAGCTTCTCTCAGGTTCATCTGAGTGCTTAATCGAACCTCTGGGCACACCCTTTCGTTTCGGTTCGGGAATAAAAAAAAGAGATTCTTCCAGGTCGAACTACCCGTACTTACTAACGTCGGTAATTCCATCTCTGGTATCCAGGAGTGAGTTTTCATTCCGATCTGGCTTTCATGATTAGTCAAAGAAGGGCCGGGTTTATATTCAATATAAGACTAAGAGTCAATTATCACGATGCTCGTACAAACAAGATCTTAGCTTTTAATACTAACCTTCCTCAATCGAATTAAATCCATTATTCTATCACAGCGACTTTCCAATAGTTTCGCTATAGCTCAATTACATCGACCCTCTATCTGGCTTTTACAAAATTGTAAAGTGAACTTGAACTCCCGTTTTGGAGTTTCTTAGAGTGATGTTCGAGATCGCCTCTGTGTGGTTCACCCTAAGTAGCTAACCGAATTGGAACTGACTGAAAGGACTGCAAAGAGGATATAACTCTTTAGAGCCAGAACACTAGATGGAGAATAGGCTGCAAGAAAATAAAATATTGTCTCTTTGAATCCTATCATCCATGGCGAATGGTATCGTATATAAGAGAAGGGCCGCTTTGAGGAAGGATCTCTCTATCTAAAGATCTTAAGAGAAGAAAGTCGCGGATGAAAGGTATGCCACAAGGCTATCTGAGTTCACAGGTGTCGTTCTTTATCCCCGGTGAGTCTTTCGTTAATTTTCTCTTGTCTTGTTGTTGTCGAGCTTCTTTCTTTATGCATCTTTTTCCCATTTCTTTCTTGGTCCACAACCAAAAATTGACTTTTTATTTTGACAAGTCTCTCTTCATTTTTTGGGGGGGAGCAGAGCTGCTTCTTTGAATGAAGCAAATGAATAACAAAAGCCATATGAAGCATCTTCCTTTTCCTTTATCATCATCCCACTCGAATTCTAATATGATTAATCCATCCGGAGCGTCTGGATCGGCAAGTCCAGACATTCTTCCGGGAATACCGGTTCAAGATACATGGGACGTAGTAAGCTCTCCTTACTACTGTTCCGGAGTGGTTCACATCCCTGGTTATATTGAGGATCCCATGACCATCTGCAAACTAACAGATTTGAATGAATTCCTTGTTAATTTGCGGTATGATTTTTTCCGGGGAGTCATACAATCGGTCTATACCCAATCCCTCCAACGGGAATTGGACCTAACTTGTCCGGAATCACTCCCCGCTAAACTGGACTTTATTCTTAATCGAGAATACCATTTCTGGTATAACTGGTATTTTCACGGCGGGAGCAGTTTTGCCCCGAGCCCACTTGAGCAATTTGAGATAATCCCATTGATTCCTATGAAGATAGGAAACTTGTATTTCTCATTCACAAATCCATCTTTCTTTATGCTGCTAACTCTCAGTTTGGTCCTACTTCTGGTTTCTTTTGTTACTAAAAAGGGAGGAGGAAACTCAGTACCAAATGCTTGGCAATCCTTGGTAGAGCTTATTTATGATTTCGTGCCGAACCCGGTAAACGAACAAATAGGTGGGCTTTCCGGAAATGTTAAACAAAAGTTTTTCCCTCGCATCTCGGTCACTTTTACTTTTTCGTTATTTCGTAATCCCCAGGGTATGATACCTTATAGCTTCACAGTTACAAGTCATTTTCTCATTACTTTGGGTCTCTCATTTTCTCTTTTTATTGGCATTACTATAGTGGGATTTCAAAAAAATGGGCTTCATTTTTTAAGCTTCTCATTACCCGCAGGAGTCCCGCTGCCGTTAGCACCCTTTTTAGTACTCCTTGAGCTAATCCCTCATTGTTTTCGCGCATTAAGCTCAGGAATACGTTTATTTGCTAATATGATGGCCGGTCATAGTTCAGTAAAGATTTTAAGTGGGTTCGCTTGGACTATGCTATGTATGAATGATCTTTTCTATTTCATAGGGGATCCTGGTCCTTTATTTATAGTTCTTGCATTAACCGGGCTGGAATTAGGTGTAGCTATATTACAAGCTCATGTTTCTACGATCTTAATCTGTATTTACTTGAATGATGCTACAAATCTCCATCAAAGTGGTTCTTTTTTTATAATTGAACAAAAGCGAGTCTGAATGGGTATACTTAGTCGTGGAGCATTCCGAGTATTTGCTTTAGGGATCGTTCCTGCGCATCTGCTTCCTTTATAGCATGCTCCGGTTCCAGAAGGTATTGCTCTTGTCTCGGCTTCGCCTTTGAAATCGGAGACTGTTCCAATTGCCTACTGAGATAGGCAAGCAGGGGGAGAACTAGACGTATCTTGCTAGGCAAAGACGGGTGGATAGCTCGCGGGTGGGATTGACGGGATAGATCACTATTGCAGAAGGAGGTAGAATCTCTAGCTAGGACTGTTTTGAACTAAGCCAATCGGCCCTAGTTTCGCTGTAAGCCAACGCCTTTAGTCGATCTGGTTGTTAGTATCATTCCTCTTTCTTTAGTCTAGCTGACAGCTTTTCCCTTGACTCGCCTCTATGCGCCTACTTTCCGAAGTCAATATTCTCTCTTTCCTCTAAGTCGAAAGCGAGTTCCGTTCCCTCGTTTACTGCTTTCCGAGAAAGAGCTCAACCGATAGGGAGAGGAAGAATCGTTAGCGGAGAGCAGCAATCGTTAGCAGGGAGGAGAGGGGTGAAGATCAGTCATCAATTTAGCCTTTACGCAGAGAGGACTAAGATCAGTAAAGAGCTTAGCCTTTACGCTGTGAAAACTAAGAGAAGAAGCCAACCTACCAAGATGGCCATAGAGAGAAGGCGTTCCAATCTCAGTCTTAGCACTCGGACAGGCTGAGGAGAACGTCAGCTGACAACCAAGCATGTAATAGCTCATGGTCTAATCTTACACCTTCCTACCTCTTCTTGCTAAAGCACATACTTCCTTAGCTGGCAATCAGCTAGCCGAAAGCTTGCTTGAAAGACTCACTTCTTTTATCCCCTCTCTTCCTTTAAAGAGTTCGTAAAGTCAAGGTTCTTCCCCCTCACCGGAGCCAAGTTCCAGCTCGACCGACCTCCGTTTTGGGCTGGTCGTTTGTTTTAGATCGATCATTGGAGTAGTAAACTTACCCTTCCGGTAGAGTGTCTATCTTTAATGGCAACGTAACGGCTTGTGAGTGAGCCTCATGGTAAGCCGAGGAACCCGAGATTGCGTACCAACCACATTAGCCAGGGAAAGTTCATTCACTCACCGGACCACAGTTCTTGTCGATTTGCACCCGGGAGCTGTGCCTGCCTTTTAGCTTAGATCTCTTCAGCTATTAGCTCCCAAAGTTCTCCTCCGTTAAGAACCTTTTCAGGGATAGTAAAGAAAACGCTACCTCCTCTTCCCCCTGCTTTCAATAATTAGCCTTAGTGCTGTTCCTAGCTTCAGGAAAGAGACAAGCACGGGTTACTGTAAGACCCGATACGGTAACACCGGATATGGCAAAAACAGGATTCTCCACCGTTCCTAATGAGTCAGATGTGGTATTCTTGTAAAAATGAATATCAGATGTCGATCAATCCCAATCTATCCCATTCGTACCATTAAGTTAGTACTAAGAGCAGATAAGATCACCAGAAGCGGTTGATGATATAAGACCCCTACCAGTTACTGATTAACGGACACCAACACCGGAAACTAAAGCACCGCGCTTTACCCTTCGTTTTCGCTTTTTTACCCTTACTGGCACACGAGACCTGGGTCAACAAAGAAGTCCATCTTCTGCAACCGTCAGCTTCTTATCACCCTGGAACTTCCACATCTAATGACCTGTAGCCGATTGCTTACTTTACTCCTCTTTATTAAGATTTCTAATTGAGAGGCAATTAGTTTATTCTCTAAATGTAGCATCCCGGCTAAGGGAAGGATGAAAGCCTTGCCCAACTTTACCTTCACGGCCTAGGCCCCCTTGTTCGTTACCCTGCTTGAACTACTTCCTTCGTCTTTCGACTCAGCCAGCTTCTTCCTGTGCTTACTATTAGAGCAAAGGGCGAGGTCTAGTCTTTAACTTTATGCACCGAGAATCTTTCTGAATAGAATATGAGGCTCTTCTTATTTGCCTCGATGTCTCCGTCCTAATGGTCCTACCTTCCTATAAGTTCGAGTTGATTCCCAGTAGGTCATTTTCGGCAGCTCAGTCCTTTGAATATAGGGTTATAAGTCAGAAGTGAGCCTCATCCTCATACTGTGCCAAAGCACAGGACTTGGTCGAAGGGAGGAGAGGACTAAGGGTCTAATCTTGCCCAAGAGGGGAGAATAGGAAAGCAAAGGCTAAGGCAGGGGATCGCCTCAGGATTACCTTAAGGGTACCCTGACTCACCAAGTAAAGATCCAGAGAAGCTAGCCACTCTTGGGGAGGACTTGGATTGTGATAGATGCAATTTCTCAAGTCTTGACTGAGGGCTTAGCCAGAGCTTTTACCAGTTATATTATAGCAGAGATCTGGTAAAGTTGGTTTTCAAAAGAAGACAGATATAGTAAGTGTGCAGTGAGGGTGGGATTATGCTTAACACATGCCTGTCGAAGTCTTACTACAGGAGAATCGTTGATCGGCTGTTGGGGCAAGTCAGTCTTTAGCTGCCTAAGTAAAGCAAAAGAGGCCTTGGAACTTTATACAGAAGGTTTTTCCGTACCAGCTTCTTCTACCGATCCTAATCCCTACGATAGAGGGAAAAGCTTCAGAACGGACTCATTCGTACTTCTTCGGGTATTTTTGGATGCCGTAGGAAGTGGAAAAGCAGGAAAAGCCTTTTTTTATCCTTACTGCGGGAAGTGAGCCAAAGTCAAGTATTCATAGTAGGCTTACACAGGCCTAAGGGAGGAATTTCTTCGAATATCATTTCTTCCCCCTAAACTACGTATTTTATCTTTTCCTTCCTCAGAAGTAGCCGTGGAGCCGTTTTCCTTATGAGCTCTAATAGGAAAGCCAGATATCACTCGAAAGCTACCTCAGCCGTAGATCGGGATAAAACCTTAACTAAGAATAAATCCAATAAATAACCTTTGGAAAAGACCCCTCTAATCCATTCCCAATCCCTGCCGCAGCTCATCCGACTCCTCTCTCGATCTTCTTCTGTAGTGGACTTCAGTCTTTCCTGGATAAGTAAAATGCTTCCAGCCGAAATCTCGTAAAAAGAACGTCCTTATCCATTATCTGCGAAAAGAGACGTAGTCTAGTTAGGAAGTTGCAAGCTCGGAAAGAACTACGAAGTCTTAAGCAGGGAACCTGCAAGCTCGTCTTCTCTTACTTCTTACTAAAGACCCTGGGATTCAATTGTGTTACGAATATTTTCACGACCTTCTACTGATAAGCTGGAGACCTGCAAGCATACTCTTTCTATTGAGTTGCATTACCAAGCTTAGGCACCTAAAGGAAGGTAATCCATGCCTCCTCCCTGTGAATGTGAATAACCTCCAAGAGTTGAACGCAGCCTCTAATCAGTTCCCAGGCCCTGTCATTCATCTTTTTGACTCTTCCTGGAGAGAATTCATGTCGTCTAAGCTTATGTATAGCCGTAAGCGAGAAGTAACGGATTTCAGTCCTTGTAGTCTTTATTGAAGTAGACCCATAAGCCATTTATTCAATTCCAGATTCCGGGTAATATCCTTTACCCAGGGAATCAATTGGCTTAGGCTGGCCTGAAAGACAAAATGCCCTAGGCTCTGACAGCGTACTTTCTTACGGATCAAAACTACCGTAACTAATAATAAATCAAATAAGCCTAGTCTGCGGATCTCCAATGCCCTGATCTGCCTATTCCTTAATAGTGGACTTCAGTCTTTACCAGTTCTCAGAGAAGGCTGAAAAAAAGCTTCCTCTTGCTATTTAGTTAGGAATTCTCACGACAGAAAACAGAGCTGCATTATAGCTTACTCTAAGAAGTCAATTCAGGAAGTCAGGCTTATAAAATCGAGTCTCTAGTCAAGGTCCCCGTAATCAGTCTATTCCGTAACGGGATTTCTTTCGTCTCAGCTTACTTCGTCATATCCCAGTTGTCTTTTACTCCTTGAGGAAAGTAAGGTATGAAATGCAAAACGGTCCGGTTAGTGCGGTATAAAGTCGTCTCGTCTAGGGGCTGACAGGGGAAATAGGTAGGAGAGGCTTTGCCCTTCCTTCAGCCTAAGAAGTGAAAGCCAGGGATTCTCTTCCACCGCTGACTAATGCCTTAAATCTGCCATACTGATGAAGAAAGAAAAGAAGTTTCATAGAATCAGATCCTCTATTCCGGGATTCAATTCCACTGGGAAAGCAAGTCAAGTTCACAGCTTCTGGTGGAGTCTTCTCTAAAGCGACTGGGGGGGCAGGTTCCCTAAACCAAGCCTTTCCTTCTGTTCTTATAGCATAGCCCTTGCTTGGGCAAGGAAAGGCTCTAAGAAGAGGTTCGGTGGGAGGATTAACCAAGACGAATTTCGAATTTCATTACCACCAGCAAGACCACTAACTAGCAGCGAAAGTTGGAATAGCAACCTTATTCTTTTTGAGGAATATGTTACCAGAAAAGCGCTTTAGTCACCGATTCTTCAGCCCTTTTCATATTCGATTTATAGTTGAAGAAGAATCGCCCGTTCGTTGGCACGTCTATTCTATATTCTATACGGGGTCGCTATTGCCCATAAGGAGTGGAAGAGAGAGGTAAAATCTCCTATTCCCGGGTTGTTGTTCAGTCTTTTGGTATGCGGCAGTTGTTTCGGCACCTCTCACTTCTTCTCCGTAGGTAGCTAGCAGTTCTTCAAATCTTTCTTTTATTACAATATATATAAAGAAAAAGAAAGATTTGACTTTCTTTAATCGAATGCCGTGGACCAGCCTCGCATCAAGGCATGTCACAGCAGGATTTTTTGTATGGAAAGAGGATATAGAGAAGAACGAAGCCCTAGCCCTACATCGCTCTCTTCCGGGGTATTGAGAATGTGGTATTGCTTCACGCGGTCAAAGAAAATAGAGAAAATGGCCTAAAAGAGAAGAGGGATCGGGGTTGTTGTCGGTCTATCGGCTTTCACGGGGCGGTATTAACTAAAGCATTTCTGAAACCTATCCACCTGAAAGACGCTATTGAATAAGAAAAAGAGCAGAAAGCGTAGAAAAGAAGGAGCTTTCTTCGCCATGAGGGAAAGGAAGGCAATCTTCATGCTTACTTATGAAGCAAACCAGACTAAATAAAGTAGGTTATAGAAAGACTTTACGTTAACGTTTTACCTTATTCAAATAGTACCAGGAAAGAGAAGATGCGCAGAAAAGCAGCTTGAGAAGCTGTTGGGAGTTAGGAGGAATGCGCTCTTAAACTTAAAGCCACTAGTAGTAGTAAGAAAGAGGCTTAGCAATCATTCGAAAGTTGGGATTCCGCTTTCACTAATAGACAGATGGGATTGTTTGCTTCAAACTTTCTATATACCAAGGGCTCTTGAAACTATATCCTATAGAATAGGGGATGTAGACCCCAACACCGGCAACTAAAGCACCGCTTACTGATATATGACCAGGAGTTCCTTGCCCTACTTACAGTGAAAGAAGGCTACACAGTAGGCTAAGCGAAGCTACTAGTTGACTTGCGGTGCGAACGAAGAGAGCTAGTCAGGAGTCGAACAGAAGCATGAGTTGAGTGGTGAGCTAAAGCAGGATAGCGAAAGTAGGTACGTAGTCGCTAGACGGAACGGAGTTGGCTTGTTAGAGCTAGGCTGTTGAGTTAAAGTAAGCGAGCTAGTCATACGAGCCAGTGAGCTAGGCAGCTTGCTGTAGTTGCTACGGTAAACTGGAGTGAAACGAGTTGGCAGTAGAGACCATAGGAAGGAGCCACACCTGCGATCTTTCATCAAACGAGCATGCGTTCTAATGAGGGAATCAAGATGCTCAACCAGAGTAGATAGGCGAACAGCAGGAAACTCTGATTGTACACTATTTACGACACTACCAAGTGTATACACCATGATAACCTCCAAATTGATTCAAAGCATTTATAAACTCTAATTTTTTTTATCCTGGGAGTTTTGATATAAACATTTTCTAAATTATTTCGGAACATTACTCATAGGAATAACCTATATATATATATATATATTTAAAAAAAAAAAACAAAGGGAGATCCTATAAGAGAGCTTACAGAACAGGCACTACATTTCAAATATAACTAACATAAAATAAACTCATTCTTATTCTTCTCTCCTGTTCCTTAAATTTTCTCCCTGTGCTCCTCTTATTATATTATTCCTCCTGTTGAGTTGCCTTCACTTCCGTTACCTCGGTGTTTTAATGTCATTTCTCTCACAAGAGAGTTCTGCTCTTCCCGTAGGGCTTTGAGCCTGAGCTCTGCTTCCCTGAGTGGAGTGTCTGTTGGAAGTTTTTTCCAGAACCTTATAAGGAGTTCCTTGCGCTCCTGTATAAATTTTTCTTCTTTCTCTATTTCAGAGAAAAGTTGGTGTAGTCTGAATTCTCCAGCCATTGTTTGTTTTAGAAATCTCTTTGAGTATAAGGATTGATTTATTATCGAAAGAATAGTTTTCTGGCAAATGGCAGTTCTTGTTGATTCTCTATTTATACTGTGGATAGTCTATTTTTTAGAGCGAGCGCGAATTGGATGATTCAACAAACAATTCATCAGTTGTTGAATCATGCCATTTTGCTGATTCAACTTTCTTCCTTCTCAGGTCTAATATCACTCTTTCAGTGTTTAAACAATGCTTCAGCTGAGGAATCATGTAAATAGCATGATTCAACTTACTCTTCTCAGGAAGCTCCTAATCTCACTGGCAGTTGAATCATGTCATTTAGGTGATTGATTCCACTTACATCAGTGTATGTAATACGAATACTAACATCACAGGAAGGAAGTTTGACTATTTTGTAGGGCTGCTCTCTTCTGCGTCGACTGCTATGTGCTAAAGGCTGCGGAATAAGAGCGGTAAGGCTTTCGGAGAAGGCATTTCTTTACCCTCTACGGCGGCATTCATTCCCTTTTATTTCCTCGACTCGCATGGGTGGGAAATCGATTGATGAGTCAGTTACTTGACTTGCTTGCCTTTTTTTTTTCGATGACATTGCGGTTTAGGCTTGCCACTAGGCCTGATTCTCAACTAAAAGCCTTATGAAAGAAAGCCCCTAACTTCAAGAAGAGGCTTAAGTGCGAAAAGACTAGAATTAATGCCTACTCCAAAAGAAATTGGAGGCAACAGTCTCGGGTTGATTGACTAAAAGATCGGAATAGACAGTGTTTCATTTCCAGCTTCACTTCAAAGCCTGACTCTCTCTTTTTCACATCTTAAACAAAATATGTTTGGGATCGCGGAATCCAGATATCGATTCACTGCTTGTCTCCAGAGATCAGAATCTAAGGTAAGCTTCAACCTAGAAGAAAGATTCAGATTGTTCTTCCAAGAGAAGAGTTCATCTGGGGTAAAGTCAAAACTTCCTTCTGTCTAGCTGCCATCTCTTGCTTGTGCGGTTCAATCTCTGTGAACGAACATGGTCACTTTGTGGAGCAAGCGGACAAGGACTGATTAGCCCGGCTCATCCCCCTTCCTTTTCGGAATCCATAACCACCAGTTGTAGCGGAGGTTGCAGCAGTCAGTCCCTTCTCCCGGGGCCCCGAACTGGATCTTTTCTCGGGCGCAGTAAAAAGAGATACGGGGTTCTAGATAAATAGACAAAGAAAGGAGGGCAACTTAGCCGGCTAAACGATACCCGAATGGTGATAGACCCGCAACCCCCGCTGCTTACTCAATGCTTACGGATTATGGATTGAGGATTAAAGGCATTGACCCTTACACTAGGAAAAGCACTGGCCCCTTATCCGATAGGGGAATCGGCATCCGACCTCAAAGATTGAAAACCTTCATTACATAAGACATTTCAAACTACTGGTTTGATCTCGCTCCTGAGACACGTACACCCGGAAGTCACTTTACCAACCCAGGGTACAAAGAGAGAATGATTCCTCTCCTGCAATTGAGGAGTTTCCACAGCCCCAAGCATCAAAGAAGAAGGAAATAGCCCCTTAGCCATCTGAATAAGGGCTAGTAGGCGAATGGGACTAGACCACAAAGACTGGTTCCTCGCTATACGACTTCGAAGACTGGTAGGAAGACTCGAAGAAAAATGCGCAAGCATAGAAGATCCTCCTTCCAAGATGCGCACAG
This sequence comes from Cnidoscolus chayamansa, assembly GCA_948266635.1. Classification (NCBI taxonomy): domain Eukaryota; kingdom Viridiplantae; phylum Streptophyta; class Magnoliopsida; order Malpighiales; family Euphorbiaceae; genus Cnidoscolus; species Cnidoscolus chayamansa. The sequence goes on from CAOGCB010279834.1 coordinate 21,425, forward strand.
TATAGGGGGAAGGTATGGTAAAGGCTTTGAACTCCCTCAAGAATTCCATGTTAATGAGAAAGCCAAAGTCATACATAGTCAGGCAGAGAAAGGTCTACCTTAGCGCTACATGTGAAAAGGTCTAGCTCCAGGCCGCGAACTAGACAGTTTAGGCCTTGGAATTAAGCGTCTTCAACCAGCCTTGACTTCCTACAAGCCAAGTCTCTTTGCCTCACTAATACGAATGAAGTTCTGAGTGCTACCCCTATCTAGCTAGATGGATAATTTCCTCATGATATGGGCTGTCCTGCCTTTCCCTCGACATAGATGAGATCTCAATCTCCAAGATTGGTAGGCAGTGGATTGGCCTTCAAAGCATTCATAAGCTTTAGGCAAGCCTGATCCTGGGACTCCTCTTCTTCAAGCATAGCATGAAGCTTCCCGACGCTCTGCGCACTAAGCTTCCTTCGTCTTAGGTCAGTCCATAGCATAGCCCAATGAGGCCCGTGGAAAGGGTATGATAAGAACTTCCTTTTAAGCTAAGGAAGGACTTGCCCTTCTTCTTGCACCTCGTGCAGCCTATTCTTTGTTGGAACTTTATTATAGCTTATATCTCACATTTCGTTGTGGAGAAAGAAAGGCTCTCTAGCCCTGCTGCTCTTGAAGAGGAAAGCATATGACGTACTGTCACCTCCCATTCTCTGATGACTCTCAAAGGAAAAAAGGGGCGAAGCGGAGTACTTGACGCCTTCTGCACAGCATTAGCAGAACAGCAGAATTTTACCCTGGCTCATGCTCAAGTCAGCAATAAGTTGCTGCAATAAATCACTCAGTACTGGAAGGGATGGAGATAGAAAAGCTGGGCTAGTTCCATTCTGATGTTGAGGAGACTCGCTCGAATGGCCTTAAGTAGTTGCAACATTTGCGAAGGATTCAACAGCCTGCCTACTGTACCGCTAAGCCCTGCCTATTAATGCCATAGCTTCGGGGCAAGTGGTTCTACAGCAACCTTCTTGTTCCTAAAGCGAAGCAGCAAAGAAAGTAGTAGCCGCTCGCTATGTGTGATTCGATGTTAAGACCCCTAAAGCAAGCTATTGAATTGTTCCCTATCGATTAACTGCTGTAAACGATTACAAATACCGTAGAACTTCCGTTTTTTCTCTAAAAAAGTGTCCAATTTCTCTTTGTCTATTGAACA
>CAOGCB010279901.1:0-12885 GCA_948266635.1 Cnidoscolus chayamansa
AGGAGGAGGAGGAGGAGGAGGTGGTGGTGGTTCTCCTCTCCGACCAAGAAAAAACAAAGAAAGAATTTAGAAGAGGCTAAACAAAGGTATTGGATGCTTAAAGGGACGCAGCACGTGATCTTCATCTCTCTTCAGTGTATATCTTATTCATCCATTTATGTTTTTAATTAAAGAAATTCCACCGATGGAGTGCGTCCCACTTCATCCATTAATTAATTTCATATAATTTTTTAGAAAAATGCTATACTATTTTTTTCCCAATACCTCTATTATTATGTAAAAAATAAAATAAAAAGAGAAATTGGACGTGCACATTATGCCTAATTCCAAAAACCCATGTTCCATAATTTGATTATATTTTTTAAAATTATTTAATTAAATATATTAAATAAAGTTAAAGCTTTAATATTTTATTAAGTAACTTATTAATTTATTTATTTATTTATTTATAGAAAATTTAATAGTATTAAAAATTTTAAGAATTAAATAATAAATATTTTTAAAAATAATTTAATTTTATAAAATATAAAAATATATTTATTAAAAAATTTAAAGGAACAATAGTAATAGAAAAGGGTGGGGTGGGGGGGAGAGGGGGGAAGAAGAGTACGCGAGAGAGAGAGAGAGAGAGAGAGAGTTGCTTGAAAAATCCAATTCTACGGAAGAAAAAAAAAAAGAAAAGTGGGGGAAGTCAAAGGGTCAAAACTTCAAAGCCAGAATGGCCTTTTACTAACTAACCATAATTACCACCCCGCTTAAGTTGTTAATTAATTATTTAATTAAGTTCCTATTGCGGCTGTCACGTGCTACCTTTTTTCCAACCCCATCTATAAAACCCCCACCTTCTCTATGACTGTCTTCTTCACCTCATCTTCTCTCCTTTTCTTGCTTCTTTCCATCCGTCTCTCCATTTAAGGGAATGATGTATTTTAAAGCCACAGACAGCACCTCCTCCACACCATCTGAAGAGAATAATATGACGGGTGACTTAAGAAGGGGTCCTTGGACTGCTGAAGAAGACTTCAACCTCATCAATTACATTGCTACTCATGGAGAGGGTCACTGGAACTCTCTCGCTCGTTGCGCAGGTAATTATATCCTCCACTTTTTCACTTGGCGAATATCAATTATCCGGCTTTCGAATAAGAGCCAAACGACCACTTGCCAACATGTCTCCACTTGTTTTGGTTCTGCTTCTTTCTTTCATTTCTCGCAGCTTCTCTCAACTCCCAAATTAATTGGTTTCATTTGCTTTTACAAAATGAAATCCCATCAAACAGAAGTGCGAAACTCTCGGCTCTCCTCTCCTTTCCTTTCCCTTCTTATTTCAATGAGAAAAATCTTGGGTTTTGTCTCAAATGATCTTATAATCCTTTTCAGAAACATGGAAAAGGGAAAAACACATGGGGGGTTTCATTTATATCTTTAGCCGTACATCTAGATAGATATTAATCAAATTAAGGGAAAAGGCTGTAACATCTTCCATCATAAAGTTTATGCAAAAGGCACATCAACTGGACAGAAAAAGTATAAGCCAAAATGCTCTCCTTTATTACTTCATTTATTTGCAATTTAACTTTACCAAAACAACCAGGTCTCAAACGAACGGGAAAGAGTTGCAGATTAAGATGGCTCAACTATTTAAGACCTGACGTTAGACGTGGAAATATCACCCTCGAAGAGCAACTCATGATCCTCGAGCTTCATTCAAGATGGGGCAATCGGTAATAAACACAACTATTCAGGACACTCTTTCATCTTTCTTTCTTGTTGGGTTTATTGCTAATTAACCCTAACATTATCATGTGTCGTAGATGGTCCAAGATCGCACAGCACTTGCCAGGAAGGACGGACAACGAAATCAAGAACTACTGGAGAACCCGTGTCCAAAAGCACGCTAAGCAGCTTAAATGTGACGTGAACAGCAAGCAATTCAAGGACACTATGCGATATCTATGGATGCCTAGATTAATTGAGAGAATTCAAGCAGCCAACACAAGTGCGGCTGCACGCACCACAGAGGCCAGTCATGAGCACAACATAATCAACAACACCAACGGCGACATGGGCAGTGAGCAATGGGCCATTGGTCATGGAGGGGTTGTCGGAAGTGAGATTGGGGTTGTTCAAGTTACTCCTAGCACTTATACTAGTACCCCAGAGAATTCAAGCAGGGCTGCTTCATCGGACTCATTTGTTTCGCCCAACGACTATTACAGTATCTCGGTTAATCCGGATAGTTTTGAATCTGGTGAAGTTGGGTACTCAGAGTCGATGATCAGTCCATCTGGTTATATAAACCCGGTGTGGGATTTTGAAGGCATGGAGTATAACAACAACCAATTATGGATGGAGGGTGGGGAGACATCCGACAGTTTGTGGAATATTGAGGATATCTGGTTCAACATGTGAGAAACCCCGACATTTGAATGTAGAGATTTAGGAGAAAAACCATTATTGAAGAAGAATATAGAATAATTCATTCATACTGCATATGATGGACAGAGGTTTAATTGTGATTTTTTTTTTTTTTTTTTGAACGAGGGGAAGGGAGGAATTGTAATTTGAGTTTTCTCATAATGTCATTCTTTGATATCTGACAGGACTTAAAATTAATTTGGTAAGTTACCTTTTTGTATGATTTACCATATAGAGATAGAAGCATATGGTTTTAGATATTAAAATAAAAAGGAGTTGTTAGACATGTTCTCTCATAAGCATATTATTAATAATGGTATATTAGTGGCCTGAACGAGAACCAAGTCCCAATTTTCTAGATTGCAAACAAAAAGCGTGCCAGTTCTCGTAATAAAGGTGGAGACGTGGCAACCAGGCCTCCCTCCTTCATCTCTGTTTCTTTCTTCTGTTCAATTTGCCTTTTGGAACTTATGGATAGTTGTAGAAAAATAGATAAATAAATAAAAAAAAATAGAAGAAAATGAGGAAGGAAGAGTGGGAAAGTAGAGAGAGGATGGTGAGGGCTAAAACGTGATAAAAAGTATGGCGGCGGGGAAATCTGAGAGAAGGTGTTTAGAGAATGACACGTATTCAAATATAAAAGGGAAGGTGGAGTCCAGCACTCACAGCCGCAACCATTGAAACAGCCCAGCCATCTCCACCTATGCTATGACCTTCCAATCTAATATTATTTTTATTTTTATTTTTATACAGACCCCACATGTCCCACATTTTCTTATAATCTCTTGTTCAAATCCCTTTTTTTTTTAAATTTAATTATTAAAATTGAATTGAGTGGTTAAATAGCTTAGAAAACTGGAGTCCATCCATAGTGCTCTCACCTTTCCTCTCCTCAACCCAACGACCTTTCCGCCACGTTTCTACTGGGTGGGCCCCTATGCTCAAAGATTTCCCCGGTCAAAAAGTGGGGCCTCTCCTCCCACGTGGCCATCTTATGCTGTCACTTCTCTTGTCTTTTAACCTATCGATCATATATATGTTTCAAAAGCTAGGCTGGCTTCATAGACCACTTTACATTCAAGTTGTACTTCGGTTGAGCTTTGGATACTCCTTTATTTTTTTGATACTTACTGAGTAGAGAAGAGGAACAACAAAGAGACGATCGGAGCTGCATGTTCCAATCACTAGCTTTGGCTTGGGTTTCCAGAAGCCTAAAAGTTTCTTTTTTTGTCGGACTGTTTATGTTTGTAATAACCTTTTTCCTAGGTTATAATTATTAATAAAAAAAACAAACAAACAAACTAGAGTTTGATAAAAAAAAATTTATAAATTATTTAGTAAGTATACAAATAAAAGATTAATATCAAGAATCAGATTTCTTTAAAAGGTTTGCATTATATATATATAAACCTAACCTAACTCCTTATGATTTGCTTGGAAAATAGCCATAGCTTAGACACAAACTTTCCTTCCATTTTCGCATCATAGAACAATTAAATTAGTGTCAGACATGCATATATTGATTGACGACCACATGGTAATTAATGGAGGTAAAGAGGTTCGTCTAAACAGAAGATGAGCATCCCCACATGCATGGTAAGTGCTAACTCTCATATTAACCTCTCAAAATGGACAGAAATGGTAAATTGATCAGTTGTGCACTCTGACCTCTATCTTAAAGAGCACCATTTGAAGCCCATCTTACGTTTTCATAATGGTTTATCAGTTGCGTGAAGCTTTGTAATGAAAGCGATCGAGGGAAGTGTCCATCAACTAGCTAGAATGCATATATATAGATATATCCACTAGTTTCAGCAGGTGGATAACAAAAAGGGTTTTGGTGATCTCTTTCAAATTCTAGGCCATTAGCAATAATGGATAGAAGATATTTCCTACCCGGAACAAATAAGGTAAATGCCGGTGTTGGTGTTCCACTATCAGAAATATCATATGCTTTCTTGTTTCATGCTTATCCCATCCTAAACTTTACCATCATACACTTTTCGACGTCTTTTCATTCAAGGTTGCTATAGTTTTAATTACTTGTGGGTGTGATTCAACTCTAAACTTGAATTTTTTTTTCTTTTTTTTTTTTATATATATATATATTTTGCAATGGTTATATTTTAAATTTGAATGATTAAGTACATAACCGCTAGTAAAGTATTCATGCTTTCTTTAGCTTTTGATGTTTACTTTAAAGTATTGCATTTATTTAAAATCTTTATATATATATAGAAGGACTGATAAATTCATTCAAAAAGCTATAATCTATTTTTTTCATATTATTATTTAGAGGTGAAACAATCAGAAAGTTTAAATCTGTTAACGTTAATGAATTTTAGTTTGAATTTTTTGATTTAAAATAAAAATGAAAAATAAAAGGTAGCATTACCTAACTTGAAGCATAAGGTGATTAATATGTAAATGTATATTGATTTTATGGTGAGACAGAGATGAGAGAATTTTGTGTTGTGTTTTTGAAATGATTTTTCCTTTACGTCATGTTTGCTCTCAATCTGCTAACTTCATATTCCTTGTATATTTTAAATGCAAGTGAATCTAGGAATGCCAGTGCTTCTACTTGAAAGCTCAAGATGTTTTGTTTTCTAAATCCTATATTCACCTACACATGTAATGGTTAATTCTGTGATAGTTTTGATAAAGATTCAAGGATGGATTAGAAAGTAGATATTAATTAAGCGAAAAAGGTGGTGTTGAAGTAGAATTACCCAAAATATACAAGTAAATAAGCTGAATAATTACAAAATATTACAGAGCACAGAAAATGGGTTGTGTATAAGATGATTGGTTGGGCGGTGGGTAGTGATGGTCGTCTCTTGATTCTGAATCTCAACAATGAACTCACCATTCTAATAATCTTTTAATATGGACAGCATCCGATTTTTATAGATATGAAGAAAAGGTTGCGTTTTTAACTTGAAAAATGCCAATCAGAAAGGCAGGTGCTTGGGCAATATTAGATCTACAACACCTTTGAATTTTAACTATGGTACTTGGGGGCCCTGGAGCTTATTTGGGCCACCTCTCGTCATCTACCATTCTTCACACACACACACACTCTCTCTCATCCATACCTGCAAGTAACGGAACTTTTTGAGTTTTAGTTATTATTTTCCCTCGCTTTTTAATTCTTTACATGCATAATCTCTTGGTTTTAGTTCTTGTATTCTATATTGATTAATCATATATTCCCCGGTTCAATTCGATTTTCAAGACCAGCGAGCTAGTTCTGTGTGTGTATAATATATAAAAGTACCACTGAATAGAGTGCACTTTTCATATTCGTGTATATATCCATATCAGCAATGAGTACTTGCTGTTGTATTCGGATGTCCACAATGAAACTCTGCTCTACAATCCTAATCGGGTATAAAAGTTGTTCCTTTTTGAGTTTTCCTCTCCAAAGTTAAATAATGCAGTTTGTAGAAATAAATCCACAGATTCCATTGGCATAGTGTCGAGAATAGATACAGAATCATGGGTAACAAATCTGGTCAATTCGAAAGGCAGAGCTTTTAATGTCTCTGTTTCCAACAGGGTGTCACATTTAGATTCGTAGAGGCTTGAATGTGAAGCCCTTAGTGATTAAAAAAGTTGAAACAGGGAATAATGTAGTCAAAGGAGATGATGACAATTCTAATAGTTATGAATTTTCTATTTGCATGGTCACTTGTAGCATATGGTATTATTGAATTCATGGTAGTTGCTACACCCTGTATTGCATTGCAGCTTCCTTTCTACATCTCTCTAATGTTCATTTATAAATTTTTTTGGAGCATCATTGGAATCTGAAACATATGTCCATTGACAGGGTTGTGGTGGATAGTTTTGTTGCGAGCTTATATATGGAAAGATCATTGCAAGAGAGAATTGATGTTTATCTAATGTTCCTCAAGCTGTTAGTCACTGATGATTGATTGATAGACAGATGTGTATTAATGGACATCCGCTTGAGATCCAAGTAAGTCAACTCAACATTATAGATTTTGCTTCAGTTATTGCACGTTATAAAAAGTAGAGATCAATTTGACGTTCTTTTGCATTCCATTTAGCAGTTTCAGTGGTCTGCCATATGCTTGGGATGAAGTAACATTTCAGATTGTTATCCTAATATGCTCTGGCATTTCATGGATGGATTTTGCATTGCCAGTTATAAAATGATGGGTGCTAATAAGTTTCTTGAAGCTATTTTCTTCTGTTGATGCTGAGCGAACTGCCTCCCTTCCTTTCTTCAATATATAATAAATGTTTGTCCATTGTTATTCCATATGCTTACTTGTCAGTTTCTTCTATTGAGCTCTCCATTGTGCACATGATCCTGAATGCTGGAACAAAGAATTTGGAAATCTTTGGGCTATTATTTCTTCTTTGCCAACCCTAAAACAGAATGAAATGGGATGATCTTGTGGCTCATATGCCTCTTAATATTTGTTACCCTGCTTTGGAACATGAAGGATGGGGTATAATTACTGGCAGTGACCCAAATAATACTTGAGGCTCATTATATATATGTATATGTGCTTTATTAGATCTTTCACATAAGCCCCCTAATACGCTGGCATGCTAATTCCCCTGATATTACTACAGCCCATGGTCATATCACAATGGACGATCTGGGCCAACGTACTTTCACATAAGCCCCCTAATACGTTGGCATGCTAACTCCCCTGATATTATTACAGCCCATGGTCATATCACAATGGACGATCTGGGCCAACGTACCCTCCTCTTGCATGTAAAATATAATTTTCCATATTATATGACTTGGTTGAATGCTGTTTATGGACCTCGTATTTATCTCGATGGTCTGAGTTATTCCAGTTTACATTGGCGTGTATAAAGATAGAAAGACCTGAATTAGCACAGAAGGCAGTTGATCTGGCCGAGAAAAAGGTGGTCATTGGATCAGTGGCCTGAATACTATGACACACTCAGTGGAAGGTTTATAGGCAAACAATCCCGTCTTTTTCAGACTTTGACAATTGCTGGTTTCCAGACATCAAAGATGCTTTTGGATAACCCAGATAAGGCATCATTGTTGTTCTAAGATGAGGACTATGATCTTCTCGAGACTTGTGTCTCTGCACTTAACAAAACCAATAGAAAGAAGCGTTCACGCTTTTCTGCAAGATCCCAGAAAAAGAATCATGCCTGAATAAAGTTTTCCTTTTTTTTTTCCCCTAATGCACCTTTCTGTTGAGTAGAAAAACAAGAAAAACGGATGAGAGCATTCTCACAAGTATCTGGAACAATTTTAAAGAGTGGCTTCATTTGAAAACACAACAGCTTGGTGGGTTTTCAGATTTCGGGCATGTACGCTGCCACTTATTTCTTGCACCAAATTTCACTATGTATAGTGGTTGTGTTTTTTTGGCGAGTCTTTATTCTAGTTAACACGTTGTATGGATATGGGTAAATTCTATCGAGTTTCTTGTATATATTCTTAATGTTTTTGGAGGATTCCTATTTTATTTGAAAATTTTTACTTGTAAACATAGTAAATTGATGGAGTAAGAAGATTTTGGGGTCTAGTGATTAAATATCTTGAAAAAAAAAATTAATTTTCTTTCAGATTTATAAAAAAAAAAAAAAAATTAATGTAATGACTTATTTTCATCTGCCTCTGCTCTAACAGAACTGCACTCCCATCTATATATCTAGCTGAAGCAGACTAGAAGAAACCAAATTTTATGCTAGTTACTAAACTACACAGATTAGAAACCATATCCCCGATCGAGTCTCAATTTAGCCGTTGATTTACCAAAACTCCCCTTGAAGGAAGCAAAGGACATAAATGATATTGCTCATGATCACACATGACATCAGGCGAGCTCTTCACCTTGTTTCCTGAATAGATCAAGACGAGTGTCTCCAAGGCGTAGAGAATAAGCAGCTTTCTTATAGTCAGCCCAGGTGAATGGCCTGTACAAGGAAGGCCTAACGGCTGAGAGCATCTGTGGTAGAGCAATGATCCTGGTGTTGAGAGGTGGTGCAGCAAAATATGCCATTGACATTCTAGACTTGCATGAATTGGTTAAGGCTCTATGCCTCACACTCAGAAATCTTCCATTTGTCAAAGCCTAGAAATAAAAAAGGCGGGGAGAATAAATAAAGATTATTTTTATTATTGGCCCGTATAGCAAGGAAAGGAAATGAAAGTTTACTGCAAATAAACACAAAGGTATCACCTGACAGCCTTGAAAATGGCCTACCACATACCTTATCTCTGTCATTTTCATAGCTTTGTTTATGCAAATATGAATCATTTTCATTTTCACAAGTCTTTTTCAAAACATGAATCATTTTAGTTTGGAAACGTTCTTTTGGAAGGACAGCTATGATAAAAACCGACCTCATATTATCATTATCATAATCATATGTTTGATTCTGAATAAAAAAAAAATCAGCTTGATTTCTCACTTATCATTTTCGTTTTAGCAGCGAGATAAATACCCACTAAAAAGAAATTAAATTTTCTAGAAAAAAAAAAAAAAAAAAAAAGGAAAGATCTTGGTTAGGTGAAAGTAGAAGAATTTGGTGCTGGAAAATTTAAGGGCAGCTTGTAAACACACCATAAATAGAAACGGAGGCCCAACTGAGACACTCCCAGTTCCATTTATTCTGACACAAGCTTGTCATTCAATTGATCATGTTCCTGATTCTGATTGGACAGAAACTGACTCTGTGGTTCCCACTGACATCAAGAACCCAATTCATTAGAATCAGTTTCCATCAATCCAATTCACCTTTTTTTTTCTTTTTTTTTTTTGGTACAAAAAAAAAATTGTAACGACGAGGACGAGGACGATGACTACAGGAAGAAACAGTGTGAGAGAGAGAGCAAGGAAATGGACCAACCTGCAACACATCACCAACATTAACACAGAAAGCAGTGGGGTCTGGAGAGACCGGGAACCAGACACCGTCATTTAAGGAAATCTGTAGGCCACCCACATCGTTGGATCTCAAGAGGGTCAAGATCTGAGGGTCAGAGTGCTCTCCAAAGCCAACTCTATTGCTGTTGGTGCTGTAAGAAGGTGACGTGTCCTTATCCTTGCAGAGAATAGGCGTAGGTGGGTAGTGATTGAGCCTGAGGATAGAGTCACTATCGTCGTCTCTGATGAGCCTACTAAATACTGATGTGTCTGGGACCCGCAGCCCCTCTGCCATCAGATCTAATAGCTCACATGCCAGCTCTCTAACTGCTTCTATGTAACTACTCACAGCAGAGCTGTCACATATATAGATCAGAAAAATCACACACATGATCAGTACATGCACCAGACTGGATGATCACGATCAATTCAACACACACATAAACATATTTTTTCAGCTTTGATTTAAAACTACATAATAAGTAATTAAGAGCTTCAACTTCGACGGGCTAATTCTGAATCTGTTTTGATTTGATTGGACATTGTTCAATTATATCTCAATGACTTGTCAATCTGTCTCTTTGTGAAACAGTGAAAATTAATGGTACTTGAACTGATGTTGCTTGTAATAATAATTTGGGGTGGGAAGGAAAGAGGTGATCCCGGCTTCTAGGAGCCATAGCCCGGTTTCATTTTCCACTACTATAGAGCATCGTGCCCATGTGAATTTGGGTTGTTCTAAATGGCTTTGGTTTATCACGTGTGTTCTCTCCCTATTATAGCAAATTTCATAATTTTTCTTATGTATACGTATAGCAATAATACTCCGTTTTGGTGATATGAAGCAAAATTTCATCCATTGATTTCAGCTGTTATATATATGTGTGCGTATGACAGCTCAACTAATTTTAAAAATGGTAGCTTTTCGAAGCAAAGACAGCAGGTGCCAAACAGTAGTTGAATAAGATTATAATACATGACTAGCTAAGGCTTTCTAACTTCAAACATATCACATATGTGTATGCATATGCCACCTTTGTTTTTATATATACATAAGAAGATTGAACATGATACCACTTTTGCATGCTGCAACTACTGTATATATGTTACTACTTCCAATTTGAGAACTTACGAGCACTAAAATAGCATTAAAAGGAAAAACAGACATATTTCTCGGTTATCTAAATTCACTCATTCAAGAATTTCCATGGATGAGTGAATATCAATATGCAGGAAAAGCAAGTACCTGAATTTGCTGGGGTCATTAGATATGGCTTTGGATCTTTGAGAAATGGAGAGAGGATGAGTGTTGAGAAGAAGATACTCAACCTCTCCGGTATCACCATTAAAACCAATGTTTTTGCAGCCATAACCGAAGGGATTAGCTGGCCCAGCCAGTTGCTTTTCAGTGATAGGCTTAGCAAAGAATCCGACACATTCTTCTTCCATTTTGGCTATGATTTCTGCAGATATTCCATGGTTGATAACCTTGAAGAAACCGTACTTGTCGCAGGCGCTAACAATGAGATTAGACACATCTGATCTTTCACCCCCAGAGAGGTCTACTACAGGCAGCTCAATGGCGTCGTCGATGATCTTTTCACTGCAAATTGGAGCTGGAGATGCTACAACCATGTCAACCGGTATTATATATACGAAAGGAAAAGAGGGAGGAAGGAAGGAAAAGTTCTTAAAGAGAAATAAGAAAGGTAGCAAGTTTGGACAAGAGATGAATCGCTTTGCTTTTGTTCCGGTTTATATATATATATATATATATGAGAGAGAGAGAGAGTATTTTGAATTTCGATTGAGCTTGAGTAGGGAGGGTAACGATTGGCTGCTTTCCTATATTTAATTATTCAATTATATATATATATAAGTAATTTATTTCAAAATAGAATAATAAAAAATAGTATAGATAAAAGTTCAAATATTTTTATTCCATTTAATATTAAATTTTTTAAGTTAATTAGAATGACTTTGATCTTTTATCTCAAACCAAATCCACTTTAATCTTATTCTGTTTAAATTATCCCTTAATTTCTAATAAAAATCTAATTGATTAATTAATTACTTAAAACACAAAAATTAAAGTTGTTAAGTTTTTTTTTTTAAATAAATAAATAAAATTGATAATTAATATTGAACATAATAATAATAATAATAATGATAATGATAATGCGGTTGCATTATTCTTGTCTCGCAAGAAAGCATACCCTACGGCTACGGGATTACAGTTGACATCAGCCATTGTTGGGTTAATCGTATCGTCCTTGTAGACTGCCCACGTGTTAATTTTTTTTTTCTTTGCCCAATTGCATGTGTGTTCTTTTTTTTTTTTTTTTTTTACCACTAATAAATTATTAAAATCCCAATAATTAACTAGTGATTTATAATTGTTACTATTTTATTTTATAAAATTTATTGAAATATTGAATTTGATTATTGGTAGAAATGAATTTGTTGAGCACGTGTTACGATAATTAAATACTGAACATTTTTTTTTAAATAGGATGAGCCACTTGACTTTGGACTCTCTCGCTCCCTTAGCACACTGGAAAATCTTTTTCCTGCCCACAGAAATACTTTTTTTTTTTTTTTAGTATATAAAGAATTATAATAATATTTAATTACTTTTATCATACTAAGTGGCCCCAATTAAAATTTCTTAAATATATATTATTTATTAATATAATTAAAATTGTTAAATTTTAACTAATATTGACAATCGTAATTAAATTTATTATTAAGTAAAAAAATAAATAAAATAATAGGAACCCACAAGGTTGGCAGTTAACAATATTTATATTTATGTGCATGTTATTTTAAATTTATGACCATATACAAGAACATGCATGTTTCCCTTGTATATAAAATAATATATTATTGGAAAACATGAAGCATACAATAAATGCGCATGTTAATTCATGATGTCAGATGACATTTATTTCATGGATACTCCTTTTATTACTTCCCATGTCCCCTCATATCGTGAACATATATTATTTTTATTTTTTAATTTATTCTAATACTTTTTTTTTTGTTAACTTTTAATTTTAATTTCAAAATAATTATAAAGTTTTCACTAATTTTTATTTTAATTAATTATTAATTATCATTAAAAAAATATAATTCCTATTAAAAATTTAGTATTTTTCTAATTTTATATGAATAAAAATTATTTTTCTTAAAATAAAAATAAATAAATAGAAAAACAAAAATAATCCATAAATTTTACTACTTTGTATTCATTTTGTTTTTTTAATGATTTTCTACATTTGAGTTAAAATCATAAATGATAAAAGCCAGAGCTAAGCAACTCATCCGCATTCTATTAATAACCCTCAGTTTTTTTTTTTTTTTTTAATTCAAAACCTTTATAATTATGTTAAAAATTGTAATAATTAAAAAAATTGATTAAAATATAAAATGGCATGAGATAGGAGAGCTCTATAAGATGATAGCTGCCCACATAAATTGATGGAATAAATATAATTTATAAATGATGCCATCACCAGATTATTGATTATTTTTTTAAAATATCATAAGGGTATGAACACTTTCATGA
>CAOGCB010279945.1:0-12937 GCA_948266635.1 Cnidoscolus chayamansa
CCATAAGGCCCATGAATCCATTTTGGCCCATAAGGCCCAAAATCAAATTTTTGGCAGTAAAAAGCCCAAAACCATAATTTCGCCCATAAAGCCCATAAACCTGATTTGGCCCAAAAAGCCCAAAATCAATTTTGGCAATAAGAAGCCCAAAACCTCTTTTGGCAATAATAAGCCCAAAACCCCATTTGGCTCATATGGCCCAAGAATCCAAGCCCTTTTAAAAAGGCAAACCCGAACTACGTTGACTTTGATCCCCTAAGGGTACGTAGGCATATTTGGGAATAAACCCCAAATAACAAGTCACATCATCATCACTACTTTTAAAATCATCATCATCATCATTCAATTCTTCATAACATTATGCACAGCATTCTACCCTGCATTTCATCTCATTTAAAATTGGTTAGTTAACTGCATGACATGGTCTCGGGATCCAACTTTGGTTCGTAGGCTAACTTTAATCTATTTAGGCTAATTAATCTAATAATTAGGTTAATTAAGTTAAAATTGGAGTCATATGGTTTTTCCTAATTTACCCTTAAATAATTAAATCAAGTGGCGGCTCACACACACGTGCATTCATCCTAGCCATAGGCATTTAAATAATTCATTTTATTTATTTTCCTGTGCCATGCGGGGTGAGGGGTTCACATAAAGAGATTGATGAAGTTTGCAAACCTTACCTGACTCTCCCTGAGCAACAAAACCAGGTGGTTGCTCAATATAAATTTCCTCCTGAAGGCCACCATGAAAGAAGACATTTTTGATGTCCAATTGGTGTAATGGCCAAGCACAAGTGGCTGCTAAAGAGATAAATAATCGAATGGAGGCTAACTTGGCAACTGGTAAAAAAGTGTCGAGCTAATCAATTCCATAAGTTTGAGCATATCTTTTGGCAATCAAACGGGCCCTGAGACGAATGCTGGCATGAAGGCCGGCGGCTTAGAAATGAAGGCTGGTGGCCTTTATGGGCGGCCTTCAAATTCAAGGCTTGCTTTAACTTCAAGGCTGGCGGCCTAAAAATAAAGAATGGCGACCTAAAAAAAAAAGGATGGCGGCCTTTATGGCCGACCTACTTTGGTGATTGGCGGCCTTTCCTTTTTGAACACTTTCGTTCCAACGCCGATGTCTTCCACTTTGTCCCCACTTTGATATATGATATTCTTGGGCTTTTGGACTTGTGTTAGAGTTGTGTTGAATCACCTCTTGCTCTTGAATCTCCATAATCAAACATTGTAATGTCTCTTCCATTCGCTTGGTCCATGATCGCGTCATAGGATTCCCGATACCTTGTAAAGGATCATTGGCTTTGACTAGCTCCTGAATGTTGGATGCCTCCTAATATCTATCAAATAGAGAAGGATCTGAGAAGAAGAAAATGAAAATGAATTAGAGTAGAAATAGCGTAGAACTAGAGAGAGATAACATAAATAGAGACAAATGAGAATTAATTAGAGAGGAAGAAAATGGTATTTCTCTACTGAAAAATTTCCACGATATTTTCTGCGGGTATGTTTTACACTTGCATAGCTAATTATAACTGAATAACAGCTGGATAACTGACTTCCAGTTGGAGAACTACTTTATAAAAGTAGTATTCTATTTCCAAATTACCAAATATTTCCCCCCAAAACTAATTATATGTTTCCATCCTTTCATGTTTTGTTCTTCCTCATATAATATGTCAAGGTTGGATCATAATTACTTGATTTGCTCACCCACCATGGGTACCGGGAACTGGGTCCCACATACCAACTTGTGGAATTTTTGCATCCCAGATTGCTAGGTGAAGTGATCTAGGCTCCCAAAATGGGAGTTCTGGCAAACAAGAAAGGAAAAGGAAAAGAAAGGAAGAGAACAAGCCATGCATGTGACTTGGTAAAAGAAGTAGCACACATGCATATAACAGGTTCACCTCTATAGTATTTTCGTGATTTTCGTAGTGTTTGCTCAAGTTTCCACATAAAGATGGTTACAGGGTGCACCTTACTTAGGTGAACACTTTTTTCCCCTAGATCTATGCCTACACCTATTCTGAATGGTATCAATAGAGACTGGAACCTTATGTGACCGATGACACAACCAAAACTTGGAAATATCGTCTGCAAATTTCTTGTTTGATTTAACTAGAGACTGCCACTGATAATATGCATGTTGTGCATCCTCATTTTTAAATTGGTCCATATGGATCTTTATTTTTGTGCAAATCATACCATTAAGGATCTGTAATTTGTTGTCTGAATTCAGCTAAATATGGCACCCGTCATGTTCTTGTTCTATCTGACTTTCCACCAAGTACGAGCACAATACAGCTTGATAAGCTTTTCCGGGACTTCAGAAGTCATGAATTTGTCATTCGCTGGGTCAATGATACAGTGGCCCTTGCAGTATTCCAAACACCTTCCATTGGTACTGAAACTCAGCTTTTCTTTTTCAGTTATATGATTATATGCAGTGCCTTTTTTTTAATTTGTCATTTTAAAACTGTTTCCACCAATTAGCATGTCTTACTACTAATACTATGGATGAAGCGGCATTGTTATGCTAAGTAACTGTAGTTTGACATCCATCAACAAGGAACTAGTATGTTGTGTTCCTTCTAATGCAGCTCTCAGGAAATTAAGAGTTGACAATTTCTATATCATGTTAATCATTTAGAGTTGTACATTTCCATAATTAGTTCTAATTTATGTGGTGCTGTTTCTTCTAATGCAGCTCTTGAGGCCCAGAAACATGTTCAATGTCCATTTGCAGTGCGTATTCTGGGTGAGGATGATATCCTTATGAGTTCAATTCATGCAAGAGGTAAACTGTATTGGCCAACTCTTGTTTCTTCTGAATTTCAAAGGAAATTGATGCAAAAGGAACCAGCTTATGAAATACTGGGGTATTTTCAAATGGCTACTAGTTGGAAGCTTAACCTAAACTGAATTTAATAATTATTTATTTTTTTCTATTTAAATTCTAAACTCCAAAGCTTCTCACAGAGGTACTATTCACTTTCGACCCTGCTTTTCTGTCTGTGATAGCATATATATTAAATAATACTTGCATAGTAACAAAAACTAAATGAATTTTTTATTTTGCAAATTATACTTCAGATAATTTAAATAATGCCAAATCAAAACAGCACAATTATGGTGGCATTTAAAATCGCTCGTCAAACTCGATAACTTTCTGGTAGCTGATGCATCGGTTTTTGGAGAGCTTTAAATTGTATGAGTAATCATTCCCTTCAAAAAATTTTAGGAATAGAACTGTGCTTAGTTTCTCTATTTTTATACTTGGAGACTCAAGCACTGGACTTGGGAATCCGCAGATTTCTTGGTTGCTTGACTAAGTAGCGTCATTTTACCACTTCCCTTAATCGCTTGGCTCCCAAATAGTACTGTAATTTTATGCTGGGGCGTTCTCCATGTGGGGCAGAGGACTGGCACATGCTGATCCTGTTGGTTTTCAGCTTTTTAAATGTGTTCAACATCCTTATTGTGTACTTTTGTCAATTAAATTTCCTGCAAATTGGTCATCTCTCTATTGAAGATTTTAGTACAACAGAGGAAGAAGAGGGGTGGGGTGGGGTGGGGGTCTTAAAAAACTTATGAAGCGAAAAGTGTAACTGACATTTGTACTTCGGTTATTTTCACAAGTTGGTAGAATTAAAACACTTTCCTGCATAAACTATTCTTTGAAACACATTGATATTGATTACAATTTACATCATCCCTTTCCCAGATCTGGAACCTCCTCGCCGAAGGCCACAGACATCAACAAGAACTGCCCAGCGGTTGATTGCGCAAGGAATGGGAATGAAGCTGCCTTCTACAAACTTTGGGTCTAGAGAATTGAAGCATCAGGAAGAAGCCAGAAAGAATCGCATAGTTACAAGGCAAAAAATGATCGAGGATGCTTGGGGTGATGGTGAAAAATAAGAGTTTATCATTTCAGATTTTACGAATGAAAAATTGTACCCTTGAATTTCTATTTGAAGTTTTTAACTGCTTCATTGCTTAATGCTGTGAAAGTACATATTGGTTGTAAAGTCAGTTCAATTCTGTCCTAATATTTCCTCGAGTGATAATAAATAGTTCTTGAATAATATTTATTAGATCTCTTCTTTCTTGAATAACATTTTGTTCTTGAATAATGTTAAATATCGCAAGAAGCATGGAGTTGAAGAAAGTCTCCATCATTTGCAATTTTTTTAATAGCATTGCTTGTGCTCAAGCGCTGCACTAAGAAAGGTCTAAGATAGATGATAGGATTGTTAAACAAGTTTTTATTGGATATGACTCACATTCTATGGCTATAAAGTGTATAATCCAAGCAATGGTAAATGGTAAGAAGAGATGTTGAATTCAATGAGCAAGCACCATTGAATTAAGAGGTTAAAAAAGAGCAAGCGACCATGGCTTGTCAATTCCACTTTCTTCACCAGTTCAATCACCTATTTCTCACGAAGAAAGTTTAAGCGATAGGCCCAAGAAAATGCAGATATAGATGACATTTATGCAAAATATGGAAAAATTACTCTTGATAATGAAGAATTGTAGATAATGAGCCACTAATCTTTCATGAAGCCTTCAAGATGAAAGGTGGAGACATGTCATGGATGAGGAGATCAGGTCCTTTAATAAAACTTGGAATTGGCAACACAACAAGGGTTATGAAGCTATTGGAGTCAAATGGATATACAAGGACAAGAAGAATGCTAGTAGAGATGCAGAGAGAAACAAAGCAAAGTTTGTTGTCAAAGGTTAAAAGTGAAAGTAAGGATTTGACTATGATGGAGTCTTTCCACGTGCTCCTCGAGTGGATATTGTTCATTTAGTCATTTCTTTGGTAGGTCAAATGAGATTGAGAATCTATCAACTTGATGTGAAGTTAGCTTTGATAGATTGAAACCCCTAAATAAGATATGGATCAATCATGTCAAATCATTGAGAAATTAAATAAGAACGGAAGCGTACATGTTGGCTTTGATAATTCTTGATTTGAATCAAGTTGTTGATTGCTTTAAGATGACTTGATCTTCCAGTATATGAGATCGTCAATTTTGAGTTTCTCTTTAAGGGAAAAAGAAACTCTTGATCTATACTGGAGACAATAACTCTTTATATAGATTTACAAATGTCTATTTTGGCCCTTTAACAAAAAAGAATTTAATGTTAAATTGGCATCTACACTTTTAATCCTATTATTAAATTAGCACCTAAATAGTCAACAATTCTAATTTGATCACAACACTAATTTGACTATTTAATATGACTGCATACACATTTAATATTTACATATGTAAGCCCATACTTAGTAATTTATTAGAATATAAATTCTAACAATCTCCCACTTGGGCTAACATATGTTACCTGAAAAATGTGTATATCTTTATGAGCTCAAAATTGCAGTCACACACAAGATGCCCTGAATAATCTCGTCCATTGATTATATAAACAAAGAATTGAAGGGACAGTCGTCACATTCATTATGACTCAATCCACCATCAATCACATACATCAATATTTTTAAATGACAAAGATCAATTATAGGAGTATATCATGAAAACTTCACGCAATGTGATCTTTTCATGTCTGTTTCCAACTGGTCCTCCTTTATTGAGATCAAACATAATATATATATATACATATATATATATATATATATTCATACAGAGTGTACTAAAAACTGAATACTTTATTTTTCTGCAGAAATTGAATTATAACATGAATATATCCATACATAATAGAGTATCCAGTACTAGAAAAAATACATAAACAAACTCCCACTAAAACTAAACATCCTTAAATAGTGTGATACACATTTTAACAATATGCTCATGAAATACCTTCGGTATCACTCCTTTAGTAAACGAATCTGCAATCATGGAGTTTGTTCCAATATGCTCTATGGCTATCTGTCCACTCTGTACTCTTTCCCTTACAGCTAGAAACTTTATCTCAATATGTTTCGATTGAGAAAAGTTGCTATTGTTATTGGAGAATAACACAGCTGAGTTATTGTCACATAACTTTAGTGGCTTTTCAATACCATCCATAATCCGTAATCTTGTGATAAAATTTCTCAACCACAGTCCATGATTGAATACCCCGTAACATGCTACATATTCTGCTTACATGGTGGAGGTGACTATAAGAATTTGTTTTGCACTCTTCCATGAAATAGCACCTCCAGCCAAAAGATAAATGTAGACTGACGTGGATTTTCTATTGTATTGACATCCAATAAAGTTAGAATTAGAATACCCAATGATCTCCAAATGATCTGACCTTTTATATGTGAGCATGTAGTCATTTGTTCTCTGAAAATATCTCATAACCCTTTTGATTGAGTAAAGTCCTTAGCTACAAGACGTGTCTTATACCTTTCCACATTACCTTTAGAATCCCTTTTGGTCTCAAATATCAATTTGCAACCAATGGGCTTCTTTCCTTCAGGTAATGGGACAATATCCCAAACTTAATTATCTTGCATGGACTTTTATTTCTCATTCATTGCCTCAATCCATTTATGAGAGTTGGAATCCTGCATGGCATGAAGAAAGGTGACTGGGTCATCATTCAACATGCCTTCAGTATCCTCATGTTCCTGAAGAAATACTATATAATCATCTGGAATAGCACTTCTTCTTTCCCTAGTGGACCTCCTTAAAGGCACAAGTTCTTGAGGTTGTTGAGTTTGAACCTGAGGAAGAACAACTTCTTCATCCTGATGGGGAGGTTCTTCAACATTGTCTTGTATTGGATTCGAAATTGCTTCTGGAATTGTGACAGGTATGGAAACCTGGACACTCCTAGAGACAATGTTTTTAACCTTATTTCTCCCCCCAAACTCAACATCCTCAAAAAATACTGCAATTCCCCGTCTAAAAAATAGATCTGGTAGTGGGTTTATGAAACTTAAAGTCCTTAATATGCTCATAATCCACATTACAATAAAATATCATTATTGAGTTTAAAACAATAGTAAACAAGATACCGAACACAACATTAATAATTTTATATTTGGACAAAAAATATTAACTATAATTGGTATCTCAACGCAGTAATCAAATATTGACAATTAGTCCTGTCAAATAATAAATCTTTCTTTGGACCGATTTATTATCCACATTAAATACCTAAGAATTATCACAAATTTATTACCGCAGGTATATTTGCTATTTGGCCAAATAGTAACCTTCCTTTGGACCGATTGCTATTCGCATAAATTGCAAATATACAAATCTAATATTTTCAAATAAATTAATATACACAACAGATTTGGCAACATATTGCTTCAACCAATTTATTTTAAAATATCAGACAATTTAAAGATGTGAAAACACCAAAATTTAAACTTTGATATATTAAATTTAATTGTGATTAAATTTGAATATCACAATAATAATAATAATTAAAATTTTTTTATGGCTACGGTACCCAAAAAAAAAGGAAAAGAAATTTTATGAAGAAAAAACCAAAATCTATGGCCATGGCCAGTATCTTCCTTCGAATATCATAATATTTTTCTTTTTTTTATATTGCCATAGTAATTCACGATGTTATTTTATTTTATTTTATTTATCATAATTCTTAAAGTTGGAATAGATGAAGTCTAAATTGAATTCAATAAAAGCCAAAGATTTCAAAAGAACGACATAAGAATTAACATAATAAAATTATGATTTTATTTATCATAAAATCCATCATCGATTCTCAATTATTCAACATGATTTAGGCTCTGATACCACTTGTTAGGTTGAAATCCCTAAAATTAAGCCATTGATCAATCATGTCAAATCATTAAGAAATTAAATAATAACGGAAACGTATCTGTATTGGCTTTGATAATTCTTTATTTGAATCAAGTTGTTCATTACTTGAAGATGGCTTGATCTTCCAGTATATGAGATCGTCGATTTTGAGTTTCTCTTCAAGGGAAAAAGAAAATCTTGACCTATATCTCTATACTAGGGACTATAGCCCTTTATATAGATTTACAAATGTCTATTTTGGCCCTTTAACAAAATAGAATTTGATGTCAAATTGGCATCTACACTTTTAATCCTATTATTAAATTAGCACCTCAATAGTCATCAATTTTAATTTGATCACAACGCTAATTTGACTATTTAATATGACTGCATACACATTTAATATTTACATATGTAAGTCCACACTTAGTAATTTATTAAAATATAAATTTTAACAAGCTTTTCTGAAAGGCTTTCTTGAAGAAAAGGTTTATGTTAAGCGACCATTACGTAATGTAATTAAGAGCCATGAATATAAAGTTTTGAGATTGAAGAAAAAACTGTTGTATGGGTGGAAGCAAGCGCCAATCATGGAATAGTCACATTGATAAATACTTCCAAGACAATGGTTTTGTTCATTACCTTAATGAGCGCTTTTTATTTTAAATTCATGATAATGGATATGTTATGCTACCCACCTTTATGTGATCTTATTTTCACAAGAAACAATTCAAGTTTATGTAAAGAATTCAAAAAGTCTATGTCACTTGAATTTAAGATGATAAATATAGGGCTGATATCATATTATTCAGGCTGAAGCAAATGGAGGAAGGCACATTTATTTCTCAAGAAAGCTATGTAATGGAAATCTTGAAGAAATTCAGAATGTTTTATTGTAATCCCATGAAGACACCTATGGAAAATGGAGTGAAGTTATCAAAGTTAGAAGTTAAAAAGGAAATCCCACTGTATCTGGCAAATGCAAGGCTTTTTATCCTTTATGCCGCTATAGTAAGTTGCTACTCGTATGAACGCTGCTGAGAGAATCATTTACTATCTAAAAGGTATATTTGAATTTGGCTATTTTATTCTTCGTCTGATAATTTTAAACTTGTGGGATTTTGTGATAGTGATTTTGCAAGAGATGTTGATACTAATCGAGCAATATTAGTTGTGTTTTTCATAGTGATTTTGCTATCTCATGGAGTTCAGAAAAGTAACTATTATCACATTTTCAACTTCTGAATCTAAACATGCAGAGGCAACCTCTTGTATCTATAATGCTATTTGGTTAAGAAGATTATTGAAGGAGCTTCATTTGCCATAAGAACAAGAAACAGAAATGCAATAAGTCCGCACAAGCACATGTAAAAAGATATGATGTTCTATGATTGAAGAAGTATGTGAAGGCTTAATGTTAGATTGCAGACAATTTCATGAAGCCACTGAAATTTGAAAATTTTAGAAGGGAAGCAAGTCTTTCGTTGGAAAGAAAATTTCAAATTTCTATTTATTATTTTAATTAATAACATAATTATCATATAATATTCTTTATTTATTTCTTACATAGTAATATTATTAAAAATTTAGATTCAAATTATAAATAATTATAGCTTATAAGTATTTTTTTTATAATTATTGTATTATAAAATTAAAGTATTTTTTCTTTAAAAAATATGAAAATTCAAAATAAATACAATTATAAATTTATTAAAATATAAAACTAATATATATTTTTTGACAAATGAGACAATATATGAGTATGTTAAATGAGTTTATTATTAAATCTATTAACGCATATATTCATGTGCTTGATTAACAAGTCAACTTGCAAACCTCTAGTGAGCTTGAACAAGAGCTTGGTCAATGAACCTACTTAATGAGCCGATCAAGTTGAGCCATGAGTCTAAACAAGCTGTATACTGCTAGGTCAAGTTTGGCTCATCTTGAAACGAATTAAGTTAAACTGAACTTTTATCGAGCCAATCGTTGAATAACTCATGATAGTTTGGTTCATTTACGCCACAAGGAGTGATTATATTAGTAGTCATTTTAAGTTTATAGAAAATGTCTTTTGGAATTCCTAAATAATTATCTTGTTCCATAAATACTATTAAATGTGTATCTCTTAGTATCCTCGTACATAAATAGGAAGAGTTCTTTGAGTCACCTATAAATACTTGCTTGTATTTTGCATTTACAAGTACCAAAGGAATATGTTTGAATTCTCTTTCTAAGCCTCTACTTTCTCTAACTGAGTGTAATTGGAGCCCACCATACTCCAATAAAATGGTGTTAGGGCCTTCATTATTTTCTGAAAAAGTAGTATTAAAGTGAATAAGGATTCAAAGCTAGGTTAGATCTTAGGTGATTAGAATTGAGAGAAGAAAACTAGAGCTTAGTTAGATCTAGTCAATTAAAGTTGAAGAAAGTGTGTTTGGAGTTGAGAAATTAGTATTAAGAAGGCTATTTATCTATTTACATGTGTTTCACCTTCTAATTTGAAGAAAACAAAAGATCCATCGAGAAATTATTATGAGATCTCCAAGTAGAGAGAACTTATTGAGAGGGTGTTGAGTCGTGAGGACTCCATTAGAAAAAAAGAAGACAAGAGAAGTCTTCAAGAAATATTGAGGTTAAGAAGAAAATCTCTATAGTGTTTGCAATAGGAAAGAGTTAAAAAATGAAAAATGAAGAGCCTTTTGATGTGGAAGTTCAATTTAAATCAATACTCAAGGAGCTATAAGAAATGTCAAAATTTTCATCAGCAATGTAACAACCCAAATTTTGAACTACTACCGATGTTAGGATATTGATAACCTGAAGGTCACCGGAACCCTTACAAGCTTGACATTACCTATTCATAATGTTATCATGTTCATTCCACAATACTAGATCCCACGCAATCATATCCATTATAAGTATATATCAACTATATGAGAGAATGATATCTCTATCACTAATCAACTATCATCACATAATATTATGTGATCATATAACATATGCCATAAACATAATAATTTACTTTAAAATATTTTCAAATTGTTATACAGGTCAAGTATCTTAAATATTCTCTACATTTATGTTATTAAAAATCCTAAAGGTTTTAGCACACTACTCTCCACAGGTCACGTTTGAGTCTACATAGACCTCTATTGCTGCACCTGCAATCTGAAACATCTACGAAATGGGAAATGAGAAACATAAATGGGGTAAGCTATTTGAATAGCTTAATAAGTACTTACTAAAAACAGTTATAAAAATATTCATTTTGTGTAAGTGAATGCAACATTATCAAACAATTCAATCAAAGTGATCTTTATCACTAAAGGCTTCCTAATCCATAAATGCCTAGCTAGCTTGCATGCTCCTCAAGTCTTTCTCTTAAACATAAATCCATGAATGGCTGGATTGCCAGATCCTCAAGTCTTTCTCCCTATCATAAGATAGCACCAAGGGCTCCTATTGGCCACTTGGACTTACCATATATCAATGTCATGACATTTACTAAAATCATCATCATCATCATACATATCCATAAGGAAGCCAATGTATCATCCAAATATCACCAAAACATACCATGTCATTATACAATGCATCATATCTCGTGAGACTAATGCAAATATCCTATACATCGTGATGCATGGACATGCTATAAACATTTATTCCTTTTTGTATCTTAAATCACATTTATTTAATATATACTTGTAACATCCAAAAATGAATGACATTGAGATTTGTAAATATATTAAATAAAATTTTGAATGTTTGAGATTTGCTTTGACTATTTGGAACAACTTGACCAAACCATGATAGCAATGAACCAAAATCCTAGCTAGAACTCAACCTTAACTAATAATAAGGAAACATGTCGTGGTTATGGAACATGGGATATGTCTCAGTTAATAAAGGGATGAGTTAATGAGAGCCTAGATATGTTAGATATGTATGCCTTAGAGTCCATCTGTAATAGGTTTTATTTTGTGAACAATGATTTAATAATAATATATTTATTACAATTCTTTATTGTTGATGCATTTGTTTAAATACATCTACTTGATTATTGTCTTTATAATATATTAAATCGGTAATAAAGTCATTGGCATCCCATGACACAATGTAGAGGAAATCATGAAGAGTTCATTATATGAGATTCTTACTACACACAAATGTGTCGATGCCAAAACTATCATTGGTCATAGTATTATGAGATGGGACATCATCGATGCAGATAGACTAGCACATTAACTACTTGACTAGGTCAAATAGTGGTTCTCGTAGTTGTAAGCATGGCCATGTTCATAGTTAACATGTGGATACTTATTTTAGAAACAAGTACATTAGAGACTCGACAATGAGATACTTGTCTTTGTAATGAAAGACTCACATCATGTCGGTTGTGCATTATCATCAGGCTTGAGATCATCAAAGATACCTTAAGTGTATAAGTTATACTTTGACTCAAAGGCTTAATACTTCATAAGTATGAAGTATCTATAAATGAGAGATTGGGTATAGTGATAACACTTGAAGAAAATTGAGTGGTCAACAAAGGATTCACTAATCTCGAATAAAGTAGGAATTTTATTAGGTTGAAAACTCAGAAAGAAATCTCTGGCCGGAGTAGAGTCCTAACATGAGTATGACTCATGTGGCTCGATTAGAATAGTGATTCTAATCATCCGAGGGTTTTACAACTATTAAACCATGGACACGAAAGGTCACATCAATGGAAAGTTTGAATGAAATGGTGAAAGGATGTATTGCACAGTAACCATATATGGAAGGGTATTATGGTCAAACCGCATTTGACCTTTCGACACTTTGGGGGCCATGATGCCTTGTTTGATGTTACTCATGATTTGCGCATATGTTAAATTCATTAAACATGAATTTATGATTTAAAAGTTATTTAAATCAAATGTGTGTTGCATCGGTAGGCTGGAATGGGTCACTGTTGCTTGATCTACCCGCAAGTATACGGATCGCAACGTAGTAATAAAAAGATCGTTCCCACGAGGAACGGGATTTGTCCACCTATTACTCCTTTTATGTTGTGTTTGCAATAATCGGTAAATTTACATAATTATTTCTGAAATCTACTAAATAATCGAGACATTAATAATTTAAACATAATTATATAGATAGAAAACAACAACTCAATTAATATGAATCATGTCTTTGCAAAAT